>VIAB01029883.1:9809-20293 GCA_009801035.1 Oophaga pumilio
GCAAGGCAGAACCGCAAGGAGGGGAGCAAGGCAGAACCGCAAGATTGCAGAGTGGAGAGAAGAACAGACCCGCTGGTTACGGAGCAACGAGCAGAGCAGGACGGAACCACAGAGAGTGGAGCCAGAGCAGGACGGGACCGCGGAGCAAGTGTAGAGCAGAAAACTGCAGGTAGACGAAGCAGGTGCAGAGCTGCTGGGTGCAGTGAGCAGAGCCGCTAGGTGCGGCGTGCAGAGCAGGAAAGACCACAGACTAGGACACAAGACGAACACAGATATAGGACTGAATACAGACAAGGTTGGGTATGGGACAAGGTACAGGAACTAGGATACAGTCCAGGATATGCAGTCTCCTGGAGGGCGAAACAAGTATTACACAAAGCACAGAAATAGATCTGGGTATTCAGCCCCCAGAGAAGGCGGAAAACAGGACAGGACCTGGAAGCTCAGCAGCAAGACACTGACTGAGATAGAGCGTTGCACAGGCATCCTCCTATGGGCAGGGATGCCTTAAGAACCCGATGCCTCATGGCAATTGGCTGGGGACACCTTACGAAGGTGCACGCTGTAACTATAAGATTCAGGAAGTGCCGAAGCCGCCGCCTATGCACAAAGCCAGGAAGTATGCAAAGAGCAGGCAGGAGACATGAGGCATACAGCATGCAGCTGGCAGAAAGACAGAACTCACAGCATGGCCCAGAGTAATGAGTAAGTTGGTGTGTAAGGCAGGTGGGGGTTGGGAGGCCATGCAGTGATGCAGGCAGGGTTGTTACAGCAGCTTTATTCTTTGGGTCAGTATGAATACAGCTATAACATATTTATATTTTTTTTTAGGTTTTGGTGCTTTCACGCATTAACACTAAAAAATATTTTATAGTGAAAAGAATTAATTTGGCATCGCTTTATTCTGAGAGCTATAACGTTTTTCCGCTGATGGAGCTGTAAGGTGGGCTTGTTATTCGTGGCCAGATTACATTTTCAGAGATACTATTTTTATTTATATTGGTCTTTTTGATCGCGTTTTATTCCACTTTGTTCGGCGGTATGATGATGAAGCAAACTTTTTCCCCTCGTCTTTTATTTATTTAACGATGTTTACTGAAGGGGTTAACTAGTGGGACAGTTTTATAGGGCAGGTTGTTCTGGACATGTAGATACCAAATGTGTGTACTTTTCTTTATTTTTACTCACCAAATAAATGTTTTTACTGAATTAATATTTTCTCTCTTTTTATATTCTCTTTTTGTGATTTTTAAAAAAATATTTTTACAATTTTTTTTTTTTTTTACATTGTCAAGGATGGGACATCAACTTTCCACTGACTGATCACTGACCTAATACTTTGCAATTTTCCTGAAAATCCGTGGCGACTGAACAGAGGAGCATGCCTGTGGTTGCAGAGGCACAGCACGAGTGAGCAGGGCCGTCACTTTCAGTTATAACATACGGTACCGGGGCTGGCCTGTGCTGGACACAGCTGGGTAAGGTGGGAGGCTCAACGCGCTTTACTAGACTTCGTCAGAAAGACTTGCGGTCTAGTGGGAAAACATGGTGAACCCCGCTCGGGCCAGAATTGCAGGAAGAACTTTCGTGGCAACTCCTGTGAACAGGCATAACCTTCTTGTAAAGAGAACATTAGTGTTATATAACGAAGAGCTTGCATTGTTATTAGAATTGCATCATTATATGGTGCATTGTTTAATATCACCAATTGTCTTATAACTACTGTAAATTACACCGTTCACGACTGTTCTTGTCTCCTGTCCTCTGTGTGTTGCATCCGGTCATCTTTTTTTACACATACTCCTGACCAGAGCCTGTCCAGTGAGCACGGCCTCATAATTGATTCATAAGTCTGCAGTCACACAGAGTGACTGCTGACTTATAGATTTAGGCCGGACAACCCCTTTAAATACAATCCAAAAGTGTAACAAGTTGACCACCAATTAAAACAAGGTTTTACGATTTGCTTTATGTACATTGAAGTTTCAACAAATTTTTCATGTTGAAGTGCACACAAAATTAGTAATGACTGAAAGCAGAATTATTTTTCTTTTACTTTTTTCCCCATGGGAGAAAAAGAAGACCCCCCCCTTAATGGGTCACAACAGGCTAGCTCTGTGTGAGCTGTAATGATGTCCTCTCTGCAGAGCAATCACACAGAAGTGTGATTACTGACACCTCTGACCTCTCCTCTCTGAACAGTCAGTGTGGCGCAGGGACAGTATAGCAGAGGTGACAGTGCTATGAGAGGAAAGCTGACAGAAGGGCTTGTAATGTAGCAGATAAACTCAGCTGTGCTGCCCTCACTCCACACTGACTGTTGGGACCTTATCTGAAAGGCACCAAATCATCTGTGGTGTACTCCCAGCACTTTCTAATCATGCAGCAAGTCAGACTAGGAAATCAGGGGTCATAAGAATATATAAAGCAGCATCCAGTCCAGGTGAAAAAGTAAAAAAAACTTCTTTATTCTGCCATCAAAAACATCAAATACAACGTTTCGACCATAATGTGGCCTTTTTCAAGTACATGCTGCTTTATATATTCTTATGACTTTTGTGGTTCAATTGGGTCCTTGAACTGGAAGCGTGCATCCCAAATACTCCTGTTGTGCTGTCAGCGGATCTCAATTTTCTAGGAAATCAGGGGTGTCCATCATTACATCTCACACAGGAGTAGCCTGTCCTGAGATATTGTGGGCCATTATATTTTTTTCCTACTCATTAACAAACCAAATTCATAACTGGCAGCATATGGTTCTACATTGAGTGCACAAATATTTCTTGTTGGCACCATTATGTGGCATAATTATGCAAAAGAAAAAAAAAAAGTCACGGGACTGCCTATGGCAGCCTACAAAACATGCTTACCATAGATATAGCTCGTCTATACTGCTGGATCAGCCATAGCTCAGGGCCACTGAGATTAATATAAATTAGATATGGAATTTCTTTTAAAATATCACTTTTCGGTCTTACACTGATCTGAGCTGCTGTGTAAAACTGTGTTTCTAAACTATGAGCCACAAGTCACATTCTAGAGATTTCCAGCATATTATGTAACTCTCAATTGGTCTCTGCTGAAAAATGTCAACAGTGAAGAGAACACTTACACTCTGGGCTCATCTCTATGAACGGACACTTCTGACTTCCTTGCAGGTGGATATGGCAATTCGGCAGAGTCCTATATGAAAATATTCAACATAAAAAAAAGAGGAAAACCAACATTTTTTAAGCAACTTAAAAGGAAGTCTATCAAACTGACAGTTTAAACTCATCACAATCTTATATGTTATACCACCTTATTAAAAAAATAAATTTAAATAATTGCACCTTTAGTGTTTTAGTCGCTGCCTCTGGTTTTCAGAAACTGAAATGTAACCAAATATACCAATTAGGGTGCTCAGTGCAACTTACTACTCTCCCTTACTCACTGGTGATTGACAGCTCTGCCTTGCCTGGAGAAAGCACTGCCTGCAGAGAAAAAGCCAGTGCTGTCAATCACAAGCGAGAAAGGTGGGGGTATGCAAAACGGTGTGCAATAAGTGCACTAATTAGCATAAGTAATAAAAAGGATTCCTGATAAATTGATCAAAATGACCAACGTCACTTTTGAAGATGCAACCCTTACCGCTCTATCCCCTTCTTTAGGTACAGTATGTCTCAGGAGTCCTGAGTCACAGGACATATTGCATCCTGAAGAAACACTGCTCGAAATACAAGTGTATCTCACAAAAGACGTAGTTACTTACAGGTAACAGGATTTCTCAGAGCCCATGACGGCACCACGGAGAGAAGGGTTTTGCCCATCAAGGACAGGAAACCTACAGATAAAAAGGCGGTACTTCTCTCCCGCATCAGTTGTTTACAGAGCACAAGAGGACCTCCAGGTTATTAACAAATATTTAACATTAGTATGAAGCTAGGCCTCTTTCACACTTAAGTCGTGCGACGTCAGTCAAAATCCGTCAAAATGTGAAAAAAAAACGGATCCGCCATTTTTTTTGGCGGATCCGTTTTTTTCCCATTGACTTGCATTAGTGATGGATTTTGACGGATGGTCGTCATTTAGGTCAGTTTTTTTTTTCAACGTTTTTTTTGGTCCGCCAAAATGGCGGACTATGGCGGATCCGCCATTTTGTATAATGGCCGCCTATGAGCGGCGGATCCGCTGGCATCCGTCGCCTCCATAGAAAACCATTGAAAATGCTGACAAAACTCTGGGGTCTGTCTCTCTCTCCGGACTTGCAAACTTACATTTTCCGGAACGAAAATTTCATAATTTCCGGGTGAACACTTCTTGGCGGATCCGTCAGAAAACTGATCCGCTTTACATCCGTTTTTACACTTTTCTGACGGATCCGCCATTTTCACACTTGGGCGGACGTCACACGACTGAAGTGTGAAAGAGGCGTTAACAGAAACATCATGTGACTACATATAAGTAATAACGTTAACAAAAATAAGTGTGCACACCCCCATGTTAAGGGAGGGAATGTTGGGGTGCCGTCATGGGCTTTGAGAAATCCCATGACAGGTAAGTAACTATACGTCTTTCCCCTTCTCCCATGACGGCAACACAGAGAGAATTGCAGAGATTGTACATTAGGGAGGGACCACAGCTTCCAGAACCCTTCTCTCAAAGGTAAGGTCTGAAGAAGAGGCTAGTTCCAGCCGATAGTGATTAAAGAACGTAGAGGGGTAAGACCACGTAGTGGCTCTACATATCTGTTCTATTGAGGCACCTGTTCTTTCTGCCCAGGAGGCTGCCACCGCTCTTGTTGAATGAGCTTTTATTTTCTCTGGGGTGGCAGCCCCTTGCGAGGAGTATGACAGGGTGATGGCGTCCAATATCCATCTTGTGATTTTAAGGACCCTGAAAGCACACAAAGAGAGACCCATCCTTCCTACACTCCCGAGTGGCCACTAGGTACTGCGTTAGGCACCTTCTGACGTCTAGGATGTGCAAGACTTTCTCTTCCCTAATTTTGGGATTGGGACAAAAAGAAGGGAGGGAGATCTCCTGAGATCTGTAAACATTGACACCACATTTGGAAGGTAGGCCGGCCGGGTCAGTATTAAGAATGACCCTATCCTCCAAGATTTGTGTGAAGTGAGGGCTGGCTGACAATGCCTGAATGTCACCGATCCTACGAGCTGATGTGAGAGCTACAAGAAGTGATGCGAGACAGGATTCTCAGTGAAGCTTCTGACAGGGGTTCAAAAGGAGGTTTTGATGGGGCTGTTTAAATCCCAAGGAGGAGTACACCGAGAGGGGATGGGTCTAGAGCTGGCCGACGCTTTGAAGAACCTGGATATCCACCGATTCCCAGCCAGGTCATAACGGTACAGGGCCTTTAAAGCAGAGACTTGAACTTTCAAAGTACCTGTGGCAAGCCCCTGTTCCAATCCCTTCAGCAGAAACTCTAAGATGGCTGTTAGTGGAACCCCCCCCCTCTAACTTGGAGCATGAAGCTGAAAGGAACTTCCTCCAGGTTTTCCCATACAGTTTGGTGGTTACAGGCTTTCTACTTTGTAGCAAAGTAGAGTCTAGATTTGGTGAAAACCCCTTGTTACTCAAGAGAGCCCTCTCAAGTTCCAGGCTGTCATGTTCAAATTTGTTGCATGAGGTTGAAGCACCGTCCCCTGGGAAAGAAGGTCCGGAAGTACCCATGGTTCGGAGATGGACATCATCCTCAGCCAAGAAAACCATGTCCTCTTTGGCCAGAAGGGGGCTATTAAGATCACTCTTGCTCTGTCTCCACGTATTTTACTCAGAACTGCCGGAATCAGGGCAATTGGAGGAAAAGCATATGCTAGATGGTGGTCCCATGGAATCATGAAGGCGTCTAACACAACTGGGTTCCCAATGGGGTCTATTAAGCAGAAAGCATCTACCTTTCTGTTCTGACTGTTGGCGAACAGATCTATGGCCGGACAACCCCACATTTCTGCAATCTGATCGAACACCGCCTGATTCAGCTCCCATTCGTCCTGTCTCAGCTGGGTCCGACTCAGGAAATCCGCCCTGCGATTCTCTACCCCCCTTAAATGGAGTGGAGTCAGAGACCCCAAGTTGTCCTCGGCTAACTGGAAAATGGACCTTGTCACTTCCATAAGCGGGCGGGACCGGGTTCCTCCCTGGTGATTTAAATAAACTACCACAACCTGGCTGTCTGAGAATACTCTTACATGGTGTGACTGAAGAGTGCTCAAGAATTCTAGGAGGATGAACTTCACTGCTAATAGTTCCTTCATGTTTGAGGATACTGATCTTAATTCCTCTGTCCAGACCCCATGAGCTATATGGTCCTTCAGGTGAGCCCCCCAACCCTTTGGGCTTGCGTCCGTTGTCAAGACCTGAGAGATTACAATTACCCATTGTATGCCCCGGGTTAAGTCGTCTATCCTTATCCACCATTCTAGTGAGAGTACGGTTTTTGATGATACGCTTAACTGACCTTTTAAATTTCCTTCTAAAGAGTTTTTGACTGACAAAATTTCTCACTGTAACTCAGGTGTGTACCTGAGCCCACTGAACAGACGGAATACAGGATGTCACGTACCCTAGGAGGGACATCGCTTTCCGCAAAGTTGTAGAGTGGAGGTCCCTTGCTCGAGATACCAGGCCTACGATTTTCTGAACCTTCTCCATCGGGAGGCAACACTCCTGTTTGCTTGAATCTGGTATGATACCCTGGTATTCCTGTACCTGGCTCAACACAATTTTGGATTTCCCTAGATTCAAAAGCCAGCCTAAGTTGGTCAAGAAACTCATGACTTTCTCTAATTGGTTCTTGCAGGGGGAGTTGCGTATTATCAGGAAATCGTCTAAATACAGGACAATCAGGATATCTTGTTCCCTCAAATGTGCCATCACCTCCGCCACTAACTTGGTGAATACCCATGGAGCTATGGCTAGACCGAAACGGAGGGCTGTGAACGGATAGTGTCTTATCACACCATGTATTGGGACCGCTACCCTGAGGAATTTCCAATGGTCTTTGTGGATGGGGACATGATAGTATGCGTCATTTAGGACCAGAATAGTCATGAAATAGAATGGAAACAGCATTTTTACTGATGTCTTGATTCTTTCCATCTTGAAGGTTTGAACATTCAGTAGCGTGTTCAGTTTCTTTAAATTTATGATAATTCTGAACGCTCCATCGGGCTTTCTCCTCAGGAACGGGGTGGAGGGGGAGTATAGAATCCTTCGCCTTTTTCTTGGTGAGGGACCTCTTGAAGTACTGCCTTCCCTACCAGACCCAGAACCTCCTGTTCCAAGTCTAGTTGTTCCTCATTTGAGGATCTCCGTGGTGTCACCATGAGATGTGGACGGGGAGGAGAGTGGGAACAAAGTCTTATGGCACTGCCACACTTAGCGATCGCACTAGCGATCACGATAACGACTTAACCTGGCGAGATCGCTAGTGCAATCGCTATGTGATCGCTAGTTAGATTCCAAACACAACTCATCAGCGATCTGTGATTCCAAACACAACTCATCAGCAATCTGTATAACGACCTCTGCAGTCGTTGGGAAAACCTAGTCCCACCTGTGACGCTGGTGAAGTCGTTCATAAAGGGTGTCACACTCAGCGATTCAGGCTCACAAGCAAGACACCAACGACCAAAAAACGGCTCAGAACGTTCCTGAGCGATCAGCGACATCTCAGCAGGTGCCACATCGCTGCTACATGTCACACACAGCTAAGTCGCTAACGAGATCGCTACTGCGTCATAAATGGTGACGCAGTAGCGATCTCGCTTAGTGTGGCATACCCTTTAGACCTAATTTTATCAGGTCCAAAATCCAAGAGCTGTTGGATATTTTTTGCCAGTTCGGGAGAAAGAGATAACCTCTCCCCACCTGGGGAAAATCCCCATTGAGATGGCTTTTTATTGTCATTGGGGGTCCTAGTTCTACAGGAATCTCTTGTTCTTACTCCTGTCTTTCCACTTATCCTGAGTTTTCAGGGGCTTCCTCTGATACAATTTTTTTACTCCGAAAGGACCTCTTGTAAGAGGGATTGGAGAGGATAGAGAAGCGTTTTTTTTGTCCCCCTCTTTATCCAGAATATCATCCAGCGTGGGGTAAAACAAGACCTCGCCCTCACAGGGGATGGAGCACAAACTTGACTTTGTCTGGAGATCTCCAGGCCTCCAGAGGGCTCACCGGGCTGCGTTGGAGAAGACTGCTGGTCTGACAGCCAGCCTGACCAAGTCCGTTGATGCATCTGCCAAAAATGCAGCAGCCCCCTTCATTACAGGTATGGAGCCTAATATAGTGTCCCTAGAGTTTTTCTCCATATCTGTGATTTCAGCTGGTCTAGCCAGACCATCAGAGACCTGGCCGCACAGGTGGCAGCTACTGCAGGTTTTAGCCCTCCCCGGCGACTTCCAATGAACCCTTCAGGAACGTATCTGTTTTTTTTGACCATGGGATCCTTTAACACCCCCATGTCCTCAATGGGACGGGCAAACCTTTTGGAGGCTTTGGCAATTGCCACATCTAGTTTTGGCGCCTTCTCCCAAAAAGAACATGCCGGGTCCTCAAATGGATATTTCCTTTTCAAGGATAGAAGGCCCTTTCTTTCTGATTTCTCCACTCCTTTTTAATTAGGGATTGGAGTTTCTCATTTATTGGAAAGGATCTCCTCTTTTTTTGCTCTAGCCCACCGGACATAATGTCCTGTACAGATTATTTGGGGCGAGGGTCTACCAGTCCCATGGTGGCTCTAACCGCCATGACAAGGCTATCTGTTTCCTCTAAAGGAAAACAGCTGCGATCACTTCTACCCGCGGAAGATGATGATGATGAACTGGATGTATCAGAGTCCCTTCCCTCACTCTCCGTACTACTAGACAGGGGACCTGTCTTTGGTTATGCATCGTTTTTTCCCCGCATCCTGAAGGGACCTGAAGGTATTTTCTACCTGCGTTTTAATTAAAGACCTAAGATCTGAGGCAAATCCCGGGGTCTCTTCACAGATTGTCTGTTCTATGCAGGAGTTGCAGAGTCTTTTTTCCCCCACGTAGTGGTTAACCTTCTGTGCAGAGTGCACAGATCTTATGCTTAGTTTTGCCTTTACTTTTCCTTCCCTAAAAAAGAGAAGAGAACAGGGGGGACTCTAATTACAAGGTATACTTTCACGTAGATCACTTACCATCCTGACAGAAGGAGGGGTACCGGGTTTGGAGGAGGAACCATTTTTGTAGATGTAATCTCTCTTGCGCTCGACGCCACGATGGAGTTCTTGCTGCACTGGGATGATCTGCCCAAATGCCCACTTCCACTGTTACCACGTTTCTGGCGATGGTAAGGGCTCCCTTCTGATCGTTTTCCCTTTTGCTGCTGCTGAGGTGAAGGACCTGAAGAGCCTGCACCTCCGGATGCTCATGGCTAGGTGGAAGACTGCCCGAGCTCAATTAAAAGCACTGCCCTTAGTGCTTCCTGTTGTATAAATATCCGCCTGGCACCTCCCATGCCCACCTGCCCCATATCCTATAATTAACTTTCCACGAGCAGGGGACTTGGTGAAACGACGTGCGCCTGTTCCAACTGGAACTGTGCATGCGCCCTAGACGGGATTACCCAGTCATGCACTGCGGTATCTGCTTGCGTCATAGAGGCGAGCCCAAGCCGCGCCTGTGCACCAGACTCCAGAAGCGCCAGAGCCTCAGCGTCAGCGCAGCTCTGGAGAAGATTCCAGGAGAGGCAGCTTGCGGCAATCCTCTTCTCTGCCGTCTCTCCCCGCACACCATAAAGGTCCACTGACCCCAGCAGTGGCGCATCAGGATACGATGCCAGCCGAGGCAGGGAACCCCCGCTGCCTGGATCAATCTGGCTGGACCTGACTTCCCACAACGATCCTCAGGTATGTTCCTTGCGTCAACTGTAAGTTCCCCATCAGGGACAGGAAATCAACTGATGCGGGAGAGAGGTACCACCTTTTTGTCTGTAGATTTCCTGACCTTTATGGGCAGATCCGCTCGCTCCGTGGTGCCGTCATGGGGGAAGGAGAAATTAGAATATCATCAAAAAGTTATATTATTTCAGTTCTTCAATACAAAAAGTGAAACTCATTATATAGAGTCATTACAAACGGAGTGATCTATTTCAAGTGTTAATTTCTGTTAATGTTGATGATCATGGCTTACAGCCAATGAAAACCCGTCTACATTGAGTTTTAAGAAGCGAGAGAATAAGAATGAGGATATGACTGACAGACACTGTGGGATTCAGGACAGCAGAGCAGTGATGTCTGGGCCAGCGAGTCATAATCTCAGTAAATTAGAATACTTTATGACACCAGCTTGAAAAAATGATTTTAAAATCCGAAATGTTGGCCTACTGAAATGTATATTCAGTAAATTCACTCAATACTTGTCTGAGGCTCCTTTTACATAAATTACTGCATCAATATGGCATGGCAAAGAGGTGATCAACCTGTGGCACTGCTGAGGTGTTATGGAAGCCCA
>VIAB01029886.1:8978-22654 GCA_009801035.1 Oophaga pumilio
TTGTGTCATTCTCAAAACTTTTGGCCATGACTGTACATAGAGCAAAATGAATAGGGTTGTTCATGGCCATTGATTGGCTGCAGCAGTCTCACACCGTCCGCGGATGTAAGGAGACTGGCGCGTAACCCAAGCTGTATTACAGACCAGCGGAGGTGGACCACTCAGTTAGGTGAGCATTTTTTTAATTCTTGAACCACGCTTGACTCCTTTTAAGAAAAAAAATTATATATAAAATGTACTGCTACATGTATTATAAATGGAAGAGGTTCGGGAGGGAATAAGCTGTGTAAGGGATAACCAATGGCTGCAATGTTACAACCAGTAAGCAGAGACCTCAAGGGTAAAAAAGGAGGAGGATATTTAATACAACTATGTTAGAAAGGTAATTTATTTGTAGTAACCTATGGCTAATTCTACCTAAAATAAGCTGATCCCAGGAAAACCGTTTAATATCACTTGTAAGTAGCTGGCCAGAGCACTTTTCTTTTTATTTACTAGTTCACCAGTTGGAAAATTACATAATTTGTGGTCAGCTGATGAAAAATGGTTAATAAGAATGACTATTCATAAAGCCGTGTTCACACACTGTGGCCACATTGCCGTTTGTTTTTCTTTTCCAGCCAGAATATCAACATGTGAACACAACCTACGGTAATATGTGCTGGTTTATGCAAGCAATTATAATAAATGAGATATTCAAAGTACCTTTGTATCTTCTATCTGTCTCTGCAGATTCCTGGTGTCCGCAGCAATGGGTTCCAACAACCTTTTCTGTACAGTCGTTTCTGATTTCTGGAGACCCGACAATAATCCACAAGATGCCACTTTATAGTGATCGCATTTATCTACTAAGTCCTTCAGGTTGTTCCCAAGTATATTACACTAAAAAGGAAAAAGCACAGTCAATAACAAAATGGCCATGCTTTATTAAAAGCAGCTTTATATCTTCCTTCTATCAGGTGTTTTATGAAATATTCTGCAAGCTGTATGGGTAGACATGCCTCATTCCACAGAGAGAACTGTGCAGCCTTACGGTTACAGCTGGACGGTCCTCCGTGTCTGTCCTCCTCCGGCACTCATCTTTATGATCAGGGAATAATAGGAGGCTAAATACTGCCAGCTCAGAATATTACAGGGATCCCTGCATTTACCATCTCATTGCCCTTGACCAGCAGGGATTTTAAAACTAATTCCCTCACAGCCCTGGACCACCAGACATGTTGATAACCCATTCACTGCATTGGACAAACAAGATTCTAACTTTACCACCTTCACCACCCAAGCCCACCAAGGATGCTGGAACTAACCCGCTCACTGACATTAAAAGGAACCTGTCACCAGAAAAAAAGCTGTTAAGCTGCAGATATGGGGTTATCTGCAGGTTAATAGCGTTATAATGCTGCCCGGCGCCTGCACGTAGCATAACGCGGCAGGGAGAAAATGGACTTTATTCTTCTTAGCAGCACTCTCGTTTTAGCCACAGGGGCGGCACAGGGGTTGGTTCAGTCTCGGCTCTGAGAATAAATAGCGGCCCCTGACCTGGCTGTCACTGGCTCTGCATTGAGGCCGGCTGCCAGTCATGGCCGGGGTGCCGTTACAGACTCCGCTTTGTATAATTAGAGTGGTCACTGAATCCGCGCCGACGCCGCCCTTGTGACTGAAATCGCGCCCCTCAGACCTGACTAATAGCTGTCCCCCAATGCAGAGCCAGTGTCAGTCAGTGCCAAGGGAGAAGTTACAGCCGCCGCTCTGTATTCTAAGAGCGATGACTGAACCAGCGCCGGCCCCATGACTGAAACCAGAACGCTGCCAGGGGCAATAAAGTTAATTTTCTCCCTGTAGCGTTAGGCTACGTGCAGGTGTCGGGCAGCATAATAACGCTATTAACCTGCAGATTAACCCCATATCTGCAGGTTAATAGCGTTTTTTCTGGTGACAGATTGCCTTTACCTGTTTTCAATGCACTAGACGACAAGAGGTTATAACTAGAGTCGGTGCAAATTGATTCACAGGACCCAGTTCATCGGTCAAGTCAGTAATCCCTGGCTGCTGGACAGGAGCCCAGAAAATCGCCTCCTACCTTCCAGAATCCATAGCTCTTTTTTTGATTAGCTGACTTGGCATGATGTCACATGTACCTAGCCCAGAAAACCCCTTTAATCACTTACTAAAATTACACCCTTCTTTGATGGAACACAACAACTTACTATATAAAAATGACAGCACATGTGTAATCTGGGGGAATGAACTGAAGATACCGTTAATTACCTTTGCATGTAAAGACTTGTAGTTTTCTGAAGTCATGTCTAATTTGCTTTGCACCATCTTACAAGTTTCCATTGTATTAATATTATTATTGTCTTCCACCACATCATCTTTACTGCAGGATCTTGCAGCATCTAGCACCCTTTGGCCAGATATGGTGACATAACGCAAGTCTCCTTTATGGGAAATCACATCCTCGGAGAAGGTTTTTTGTCTTTGTAGCTTGGTCATGAGACCTGCAAAGTCCTCAGCTCCACTTTCCAAATGTCCTAATTCATGTTTCGAGTCTTGAAGCCAATTCTCAAACTCAGAGTAGTCAGCCGTGAACTTTTCTAGCTCCTCTTGAACTGTTTGGATCATCTTCATTTTCCGCTCAGAGTCACACAAGGTTGACTCATACTGGGCTTGTAATGCTTCTATGTTTTTCTGGAGCTTTTCCTTCCCTTCAGGTGTAAGATGGCGTCCTTGCTTCTCAAGTAGAGCTTGTGCAGATTGGGTAGCTATTATTACTGCCTGATGCTGAGACACAATTTTTTCATGCTGAGCCTGCAGACAATAAAACATAGTCAAAATCAAATTAATAGTTGAAACAAGCTCTGCATTTGAAGGCTGGTTGTATTGCAAATCTATGTTAATCTGAGATGTGTCCTTTGATATTAAAGTATAGGGGCATCCTCCCTCACTGATGCTGCATGGCTTTTTAAGGTTGCGGGTTGGGTTTACTGTTATTGATGGAACTTCAAATATTTCAACTGCAGATTGTGTAATGTGCAATGTGAACATGCACTAAGGCTGTCGTCATGCAGATTGATTTTATTCCCTTACGGAACGTACACAACATTACGTCACAGCCAAGCTTTTCTAACATATGAAAGCACAACAGTAATGTAGATCTTAAAAAATAATCATCCCCTTATTGTACCTTCACTTTTTGATATTGGCTATTTAAATCTTCTTCTTTAGGCTGTTCCTGGACATTCATCACTTCAGATTTCCCATCACACACAATCAGATTACCATTAACCTCTTGCACTCCGTCCAGTATAGACTGTATCTCACTGCCTTTGTGATGTGTTCCATTTTGCTTAATGTCAGATTTCTTCTTGTGGTTTCCATTCTCCCCTTCGTCATCCACACGTGACAGCCAATCCAGCAAGCTTTCAATTTTGTTTTTGCTTTCTTCCAGTTGTTCAACAGCAGCGGACTACAGAGAAAAAACATTGGAAGGTTGAATTCAGCAATCAATACTAACTCTAAGGGCCCCAATACACGCTTCAATGTCCCAGCGATCCCACCAACGATCCGACGTGGATGGGATCGCCGAGACATCGTCAGCTGATCGCTGGTGAGCTGTCACATAGGCAGACTCACCAGCGATCAGGACCAGCGAGCTTGCATGCTGGTATCCAGGGTAAACAGCGGGTAACTAAGCGCGGCGCTTAGTTACCCGATGTTTACCCTGGGTACCAGCTCCCAGCGTCTGCTGTACGGCGCTGGGAGCTCGCTGATCGTTGGTCTCTCGCTGTCACACACAGCGATGCGCACTGGCCAGCGGGACACCAGCGATGAAAAAATGGTCCAGGCCATTCGACCACGATCAGTGATATCCAGCAGGGGGGCCGGTCGCCGCTGCGTGTCACATGTAGCGAGATCGCTGGCTAGGTCGCTGTTGCGTCGCAAAATCGGTGACGCTTCAGCGATCTCGCTATGTGAGACAGGGGCTTAAGGCTCGATGCAGGTGACCGTCTGTTTTCTGATCCCAAAAAATTGGGTAGATTATGCAGATCACACTCTGATCAAACGATGATCATAGTGTAATCAGATTCTCTTGGATGTGGAGAAAATGGAGAGAAAAAAATTGTGCACCTTCTCCATTCTGTCAGTGCCCGGTAATCACACTTAGATGTCATCTGAATGCAATCCGATGATTTCCACAGGCTCATTGAATTACATGGCCGAGTGCGATACAAATATCGGATCAAGCTGGGGCATGCAGCAATTTTTTCCCTGGACCAGCTCTGTCTGAGGAAAAAATCAAACACGTGCACGGCCCCATAGGATAACATGTATAGCTGTACTGTACATGCATAGAGACAGCTGTGACGTGGGTAAGAACACTGAAATCCTTCCCAAATTATGGGATTTTGTCCCATATGCAGTTTCTAGATAATATAAGTAATACAAGTCAGAAACCTTTTCCGTTTCTTTCTTGATGGCTGTAGTGACTGCCTTTTCAAGTTCCTTCTTGGATTGTTCGGCTTTCTTACGGAGGAGATCAAACTTCGCTCTCGCCTCTTTCAGTTTCTGCTCAATGATGAATTTTTTTTCTGGGGAAAGTTTATCTCCATACTCCAAGAGGAATTTTTCTGTGTTTTTCACAATCTCTGCAAGTTCACTGGCGCCGGCCTGCACATCTTTCTGTAACTCCTACAAAAGAATGAAAAATAAATCAACTGGAACAAAAGACTTATCATTTTCTATATTATGAGTAACTCAATCTAGCATTGTTAAAATTCACACCATCTTACTCAAAAAGGGAGATATTTCCAAATAATCCAGTGAGACCAACACCCCCTCTATACAAGGTCATACAGCAAAAACAAATGAAATTTCCTGAGCCTTTTGACAAGACAATTAAAAATACCACAGTGCTATAGCCATAGGTTATAAGCAGATGGTAGTTGGGTGAGAAGTACTGAGCCTGGGTCCTGACCATACAGACAACGCATGGGTCCATATTTTTAGGTACATGTAGTGAAAAAGTGTTAAAGAGAAAGTGCCACAGAAGAAAAACAGTATTTACCAGTGCCATTGTGCTAATTTGCAGGGAAATATGATGTTAATTATCCGTGATCTTCTAACTGGAAGTGTTATCCATGTGAAGTACAGGCATCTCATGATACAAATGCATATCCCTTCCAGATTTGCATCACATACAGCTTATATCAGAGCTTTACAAAACAGAGAGGTAACTAGCAATATGATTACACAATCAGACTACACAGAAGTAGTTTGTAGCTTTCTATTGAAAGGGTATAAGCATGCAACGTCTTTTTCAGGCGAATTTCCAGGCACCCCATAAAATGAAGGTATTGCAACCCTGAAGCAGTTAAAGTAAGTTGTCACACACGCAGGTGGCGCATGTGGTTTGTGGACCACTGTGTCACAGGGCCAGATATGTCTAGGAGGTGGCATAGCTAAGCAGCTACTTGATGTTCGCTGGAGCTCCTGATGGTGGAGACTGACTGGGCTGCAGGTAACCGACATGTACTCCTAGGCAGGCGCGGTTACTGCAGCTGCCGATCCCAGGGGTTAGGTTCGCTGACACAGGGAGAAGTGACTGAGGTCACTGACAAGAAGGTAACGGAGACTGACGAACTGTACAGACAACTTGGATGTTGAAGATAGGTTATTGTTCACACTCGTAGAAATCAGGAAACAGTTCTTGAGCTGGCCGCACTAGGATCAAGGACAATGGACACAGGACTGGCCACAGCAGGACCAGGAGATCAGCTATAGGTGCCACAGATGCGGTTTTGAGGTTGGTATACTGCCGAAACGGTCACAGGAACAAGGACAAACTATACTAGGTTAACGAGAACACAGGATACGGGAATAACTTTAACAGACTAAGGACTCGGGACCTGGCAACATACAGTTGCACACACCAATACCATTAATATTAAACTATAGGGGTTGATCAGGCACCTCCCTATTGGGGAGGGTGCCTTATATACAAGATGCCTGCCAGGTATTGGCTGGGAGACAACTTGCAGGGAAGTACTATAACTACATGACTACCAGCTGACAGTTGGGGGTATTTTACTATGTGTGCGCGCAGTTGGACCACAGTGTGGCGCACACAAAGGAAGAGGAGACAGCTTCTGGGGACACTGCTGCAGCCAGGACGGTAAGTCGGTGTCCCCACATGGTGGGAGGAGGGGAACCATGTGGAGGCAGCGGCAGACACTACAGAAGTAGTATGTTCATTCTTTACAGTATGGAGTAAAGGACACCGGCGGCAGAGCCACCACAACAATGATGACATAACAAGTCGTCTCAGGAAAAAGACTACCAGTGTTTGCTTGAAAAAACTCACCTGCTGCACCAGCGTCTAACAGTTGAAATGTGCACAAAGCCAAACAGAGGACTGCATTACAGTTGTTTGAAAAGTACAGGATTAGCTCATATAGGGTTAAGGACAAAATAATATATCAGGACATTTCCCTTGGAATGAAGACGCAAGGTCCAAATTCCAAGGAACCCACTTGGGCAAAGCATGCAAAGGAAAATGGTAGACAGGGTCCAGCAGGTGATGAGGTTCAAAACATCTTTATTCTGCCATACAAAAGTTGCGATGTGTCGATCTGTCACAGCATACGTATGCTTGAAAAAGACCTGTGACGGGTAGAAAGGTTGCATCCTTTGTATTGCAGAATAAAGATGTTTTGAACCTCATCACCTGCTGGACATTGTCTGCTATTTTCCTATGCATAAAAGCTGTAGACATTGATTGTAGATTTTATACTTAAGACTATTTGAAAAGTTCATTATTATTTTTTATACAGGGTGGACTATTTATATGGATACACTTAAATAAAATGGGAATGGTTGGTGATATCAACTTCCTGTTTGTGGCACATTAGTATATGGGAGGGGGGAACTTTTCAAGATGGGTGGTGACCATGGCGGCCATTTTGAAGTCGGCCATTTTGGATCCAACTTTATTTTTTCCAATGGGAAGAGGGTCATGTGACACATCAAACTTATTGAGAATTTCACAAGAAAAACAATGGTGCGCTTCAAAGAACACTGTGATTTTTTATATATACAGCAATACTGTGGGATATTTGCATATAGCACACAAGATCAGATGATCGCAGCTTCAAGTCCAATAAGGGGACTAAAGAAAAAAAAAAAATTTTAAAAGTATGAAAAAAATAAAAGAAACATAGAAGTCAAAATCCCCCACCTTTTCCCCCATTAAAAATAAAGATATTAAAAAATACACATGTGGTATCGCTGCATTCAGAAAAGTCAGACCTATCAAAATATTAAAATAATTAAAAAACTGTAAACGAAAAAAAATAAAGAATGCTAAAATTATGTTTTTTAGGTTGCTGCAATTCCACAAAAAGTACTGTAACAAGTGATCAAAACGCCATAACCATCACAAAATGGTATCAATAAAAACATTGTCTCATCCCACAAAAAATACACAGCTCCTTCGGCTTAAAAATAAAAACGATACATGTCGTGGAAAATGTCAACACAACCCCAAAAAGTTTTTTTTTGCAAATTTCAGATTTTTTTCACCCCTAAAATAACACAAAAAAACTGGACATATTTGGTATCACTGCAATCGTACTGATGAGCAGAATTATAATGCAAGGTAATTTTTACCACAAAATGAACATTGTAAAATCAGTTCCCCAAATAAATGTCACATTTGCATATTTTAACAATTTCACTGCACTTGAAATTTTCTTCCTGTTTTCCAGTACACTATGTGGTTAAATGAATGGTGTCATTCAAAAGTGCAACTTACCCTGCAAAAAAACAAGCCCTCGTGTCTACATGGACAGAGGAATAAAAGAGGTATGGCTCTGGGAAGAAGGGGACGAAAAAACAAAAACGCAAAAAAGGAAATTGGCTGCATCATAAAGGGATTAATATGATGATGCTTTACAGAAACAACACAATCCAATACCTCATACTCAGCCTGGCAATGCTGCAGATCAGCAGGGTTGTCCCGAGCAGCTAACGTGTCTTGGTGGCCAATAAGCCTGTTCTCTGTCTGAGTGAGCAGGTCACTGATTTCCTGCAGCTTATCTTTGTGCTCTTGTAGTTGTACCTCAGTGCCCTGCAGGAATGAAATAAAGTCAAGAATGAAGCTCCAATGTACAAGAGCAGCAGATAAAAGTCACAAATAACAGTGTGCTGTAAACATGGTCACAGTGGATCAGGGCTCGAGCAAGGCGACTGCAGTGTAGAAGAAGAAAACATGGCGTTCATCTCAAAGACTTGCAAACAGATAAGCTGAGAGAGATTTCAAAGCCCTGACCATGCACAAGTTAAAGTAGACAGTTCAGCTGCGTTGATGATCCCAGTGTCTTTCCGTCCGGGAACCTGTGTTAATTATGATGCAGAAAAAGACATCAAACAGATGTTAGTACTGAAATATGGATGTTAAAGCAAGATGTACTTTTAAACAGGATGCAAAAGATTATGTTCTATAAGCTTAGCTGTAAATATTAATGACTTCTCACCTTTTTAAGTAACAGTTACCTCCTTTTTCCAATTAGGGACTTAAAGGGGTTTTACCAAGAACAATGTTAATTTTAATCAACATTTTAATCTATAGATCATTCAATAATAATAATTTCTACAATTTGATGTGTTTAATAAAAATATTCCTGTGCTGAGATAATCTTATAAATGTACCCCTGCTGTGTACTGTGTAATGTCTGTGTCTCACCGTAGAGGGACATGGTCTGACCATACATCAGTTACTGGGCAGGGAGGATGCGAAAGAGACTATACAGACATTACAGCATGGGATCACAGCTGATTTTTAAGTAACGACCGCTACGTCATCTGGGGTGATTCTCGCAATGCATCCCTGGGAACGGAACTTGGCAGCAGCTTCGTTGAGGAGCGGGAAAACTCCGGGGGTCGACAAAGGGTGAGTATATCCATATTTTTATTTTTAATTGTATCCAGGGTCTGGAGGAGAGTCTACTCTCCTCCAGACCCTGGGTACCAACCACACATTAAGCGCTCACTTCACGCATGGTGGGCATAGCCACATGCGTAAAGCGAGCGTTTCAATGCAATCCTATGGCAGCGTAATAGCCGCGATTATGCAAAAAGAATGAGCATGCTGCGTATTTTTCCGCAATGAGATTCCGCCGCGGAAAAATAAACAGCATTAACATAGATATGCGGAATGCCATAGGATTGCATGGGATGCGTTGTGTGTTTTCGCACCGGAAAACCGCGGCAAAAACGCTTAAAAAACGCAACGTGTGCACATAGCTTAAAACACAAAATATAAAAGAGTACAAAAATCACAGGGAGATGACAGTGGTAAGCCAAAAAAACGATGAACCCACGGTTGTATGCAGGAAAAGAAAGACCAAAAGGCACAATAGTCAAACTGTAAGCATATTGGTCAGCTCAAAAAGTGCATAGTGCAAGTGAAAAAAAAGTGTACAAATATATAATATAGATGTAGATCACATCAAAAAATACAAGATACACTGGTGTCACAAAGGAAGTTCATAAGGGCAAATAACCAAAATAGAAAACAAGTGGGAGAGAAAACACCGTAAAAATAAGGTATGAATGTGCCTAAGGAATTACCTACAGAACAGCGGTACCAACCAGCCAAACACGCGTTTCGGCGCAGTGCCTTCTTTTGCAGACCCCGGAAAGCTTTGTATTTTTTGGTACATTGGTTCTTTTTGGTGCCTTTTTCTTGATATGATTTATATAACCTCTGCACTGAACCTTATTAACACATCTTCACACCCCAATACACTGTGTGCAGAATTATTAGGTCAAAGAGTATTTTGATCACAACATCCTTTTTATACATGTTGTCCTACTCTAAGCTGTATAGGCTTGAAAGCCAACTGCCAATTATGTAAATCAGGTGATTTGCATCTCTGTAATGAGGAGGGGTGTGGTCTAATGACATCAACACCCTAAGGTGTGCTTAATTATTAGGCAACTTCCTTTCCTTTGGCAAAATGGGTCAGAAGAGAGATTTGATAGACTCTAAAAAGTCAAAAATTGTGAGATGTCTTGCAGAGGGATGCAGCAGTCTTGAAATTGCTAACTTTTGAAGCGTGATCACCGAACAATCAAGCGTTTCATGACAAATAGCCAACAGAGTCGCAAGAAGTGTGCTGATAAAAAAAAGGCGCAAAATAACTGACCATGAATTGAGGAAAATCAAGCGTGAAGCTGCCAAGATGCCATTTGCCACCAGTTTTGTCATATTTCAGAGCTGCAACGTTACTGGAGTATCAAAAAGCACAAGGTGTGCCATACTCAGGGACATGACCAAGGTAAGGAAGGCTGAAAAAAGACCACCTTTGAACAAGAAACATAAGATAAAACGTCAAGACTGGGACAAGAAATATCTTAAGTCTGATTTTTCTAAGGTTTTATGGACTGATGAAATGAGAGTGACTCTTGATGGGCCAGATGGATGGGCCCGAGGCTGGATCAGTAAAGGGCAGAGAGCCCCACTCCGACTCAGACGCCAGCAAGGTGGAGGTGGGGTACTGGTATGGGCTGGTATCAAAGATGAACTTTTCGGGTTGAGGATGGAGTGAAGCTCAACTCCCAGACCTACTGCCAGTTTCTGGAAGACACCTTCTTCAAGAAGTGGTACAGGAAGAAGTCGGTATCGTTCAAGAAAAACATGATTTTCATGCAGGACAATGCTCCATCACATGCATCCAAATACTCCACAGCGTGGCTGCCCAGTAAAGGTCTAAAAGAAGAAAACATAATGACATGGCCCCCTTGTTCACCTGATCTGAACCGCATAGAGAATCTGTGGGCCCTCATAAAATGTGAGATCTACAGGGAGAGAAAACAGTACACCTCTCGGAACCGTGTCTGGGAGGCTGTGGTGGCTGCTGCACGCAATGTTGATCGTAAACAGATCAAGCAACTGACAGAATCTATGGATGGAAGGCTTTTGAGTGTCATCGTAAAGAAAAGTGGCTATATTGGTCACTGATTTTTTTTTTTTGTTTTTGAATATCAGAAATGTTTATTTCTAAATTTTGTGTTGTTATATTGGTTTACCTGGTGAAAATAAACAAGTGAGATGGGTATATATTTGGTTTTTATTAAGTTGCCTAATAATTCTGCACAGTAATAGTTACCTGCACAAACAGATATCCTCCTAAGATAGCCAAATCTAAAAAAAAAAAACCACTCCAACTTCCAAAAATATTAAGCTTTGAGATTTATGAGTCTTTTGAGTTGATTGAGAACATAGTTGTTGTTCAATAATAAAAAGAATCCTCTCAAATACAACTTGCCTAATAATTCTGCACACAGTGTATACTGACCCTTTAATTAGTGTTACTACTCGTGGGTGTTGGCTTGGTAAATATATGATTGTACAGCCATTACAGTACAAAGCAGGAGCACATTTATAAGATTATCTCAGCACAGGAAAAAAAAATGTAAACACATCGAAGTGTGCAAATTATTTTTATTCCAAGATCTATTCATGAAAATAGATCATTACTTTATTAGAGGGAAAACTGCTTTAAATGCCTATAATAGTTTAACCTTGCCACAATGAATGGAAATCAGCTCCTTGTGTGCTGACTTTATGGGGAGCTATAGGGTATGTGCAAATTCTGCTCCGAAAATCCCTGAAGAAGTGCTAAAAACAGCTCCAAAAAATGAACACAAGTATTTTTATGTAAAAATGACTAGCTGTTCCTTTGTTCAGTTTTTGGATGCCTTGAAGTTTTGAAAACTAGAGTTTTTTCATTGTTGTGAATTTAAACAAAAAAAGAAAAAAGATCCGGAAAATACTAGTTAGAAAAAGTCCTCAAAAAACGATGGAAGAATGTTCAAAAAAGGTTGAAAAACCACCAAGGAAATAATAAAAACAAAAAATGTTAATAAAGACGCCCCAGGAACAAAAACACTGGCGTTTCCTGAAACACCGTACTCTTGAAAAACACGATAGAGTCACAAACCTAAAAAAGAGGTGTTGTGTTTCATAACCTTAGAAAAATAAATGCTTACCAACTGCAGAGGGCTGGTGTGTATATGTATCAATCTTAACAGGTAGAGCTGGCGTGTAATGTATTCAAAAACTACATGTGGATTTGAAAAAAGTCTTCTGTTTTCCATCAGATTACACAGTAATCTCAAAGCATTGAGCTAAATCACACAATGTTAAAAAAAAAGTTAAAAAATAATAAATAACCTAAATTCACAATACTGTGATCATTTTCCAATTGACATAAACAGAAAGGATGTGTTTTTTTTAGCAGATAAATTGTATAGTTCCAGCATTAATCAGTTTGTCTTTTTTGTTTCAGATGCTCATGGAAAATGTACCGTAAGTACAAATCTATTTCACCTTTTAGATTTCAATAATAAAATTTAAATTTACTTCTAAATAACAAGGTCACTTAGGCTATGTTCACATCATGTTTTAGCCACGTCATTGGCTCCATCCTGGCTTACGCCTGAAAAATGACTGTGGTGGGGTCACTGACTTTAATGAAGGAGATGGAGTCATTGTGTGATGTATCGGACATCATTTTCAGCAGTACTCGCCTATTTCAGAAAAGCAACAAAATGCAGTCGACCATGGCGTCATTAAAGTCTCAGTCAGCTGATATGCCAAAGTCCCGTTTTTCAGCACTTCAGACGTAAGCCCGACAGAGCCACTGACGTGTCGCTAAAATGTGATGTGAACAAAGCCTGATAAATAAGGACGACAGCATAGACCAGACGGCTAAAAGGAGGAAATGCTTTGGCTGAAGGCATAAACCAGTCATGTTTCTGCTATGAAAGAAGTACAAAAAGTAAATTCCAAACCACTATGAGCAAGCACCACATGCACCAGGAGGCAAACCTTCTGCTCATTCAGGTCTTGTGCGGCCAGAAGGCGACTTTCTAAAGCCTCCATATGTGAAGAGATCCATTTTTGAGCCTCCTGAAACCTCTTCTGTGTCGCATTCAGTAATCGTAAAAGCTGCTTGCTCTGATTTGGTGAAAGATCCTGGGCATGTTCTGATATAAAGAACTGGACATCAAAAGCTGTGGTCTCCAGCTCTACCTTTTGCACAGAAACGTCATTGCTGAGAGCCTGTGTGGGAAAACATAGTTGTAGCATTAAAGAACATCAATAGGAAACATCTAAAACACTATGATTTTACTATAAAATTGGGCATCAAAACTAAACAAAAGAAAAAAAAGAAAAAAGTCACAAAATTTCATATGAAATCCTTTTAACCCCTTCATCCCGAAGCCTGTTTTCACTTTAATGACAGGGCCAATTTTTACAATTCTGACCACTGTCAATTTATGAGGTCATAACTCTGAAACGCTTCAACGGATCCTAGTGATTCTGAGAATGTTTTCTCGTGACATATTGTACTTTATGATAATGGTAAAATTTCTTCGATATGATTTGAGTTTATTTGTGAAAAAAACAGAAATTTGGCTAAAATTTTGAAAATTTCGCAATTTTCAAACTTTTAGTTTTTATGCCCTTATATTAGAGAGTCATATCGCACAAAATAGTTAATGAATAACATTTCCCACATGTCTGCTTTACATCAGCATAATTTTCCATAATTTTGAAAACATATTTTTTTTTTTTAGGAAGTTATAAGGGTTAAAATTTGACCAGC
>VIAB01029897.1:4807-20841 GCA_009801035.1 Oophaga pumilio
CCTCTATCATGCAGAAGTTTACAAACTGGGGCAAAGGCGCGGCGAATACCTGGATTATTATCTTCAACCTACGGTAGACAAATTGAATTCCCAAACTCGGGACACAATGCATCTGTTGGAGATCCTGAAGAATATCATTTTCCGATTTGGAACTATGTTGTTGTCACTCAATGCTGAATCTCACTACACCAGCATACCACACGAGTTGGATCTGCAAGCAACAAAATTCTTCTTGGAACAATCAGGTGATTTTGATAGTTTACATAGTTTATTTCTCTTGGAACTTTTATCCTTTGTACTTAAACACAATTATTTCCTTTTCGATCGTACCTATTACAAACAACTATAAGGAACCGTCATGGGTGCACATTGTGTCCCTTCCTATGCCACCCTTTCTGGGGTGGTGTGAGTGACACACGTTTAGCCCTTGGATCTCTTTAAACGTCATGTATAGAATTGGTACATTGACGATGTACTCTTCTTTTGGACTGGTCCCCCAGAACTGTGTTACGAGTTCATTTCCATCTTGAACTTTTATTTTTGCAGCATAGTCCTCACCTATACTATTGCTACCAGTTTGAACTTTCTGGATGTATAGCTTTCAGTTCAAGACAATAAGGTGACTTCTTCCCTTTTTCGTAAGGCTACTTCTACAAATAGCTTACTTCATTTCACCAGCTTTCACCCTTAACATCTTACAAAGGGTATTCCCTTTGGCCAATTCATCAGGGTCAACTGTAGTAATGAATCTGACTGACTTACAGGATGAAGAACTTAATCAACACTATAAAACCAGAGGATACCCTAAGTGAGTTTTCGGTGAAGCTCTCCATTGTACCTATCAACAGAATAGGGTCGATTTGTTACATTCTAGGATGAAACTACGTGATAATTCTACTCAGCTAATCACATCCTTCAATAATCAGTGGCAAAACTTTCACAAGTTGCTCAACAAAAATTCAAGTATCCTTCTTGCAGAACCAAAATTGAGGAACATTGTCTTCCTAAAACCGCTTCCGACGGGTAGAAGAGCCAGTGATTTGAAGGACAATGTTACGAGAAGCCACTTTGCATTACCACCCACCAGCCTATAGATTTTTCTCTCAAGGGTTCACATGTATGTCAAAGTTATTCACTTTGTCCTTTTATACCTCCTACGCATACTTTTATTAATCCCAGAGATCAGCATGAATAGCCACTCTGTAAATATATTGTCAGTCTAAAAATGTAATTTATGTTCTCATTTGCCCTTGCTCTATGTCTGTTATAGACAACACGGCACGGCAACAGTTAACAGCCGCCAGCGAATCACAGGCCGGCAGCTGATGTCAGCGAGCATGTCGCCGGCATATGGTGTCATGGTCATACGCTGGAACGTAGGTCCGCGCCTCAGATTTATCGAGAGGAGGTCATCGCTGGATCTCAGCCAGGTAAGGAGAAACTTTGTTATTTTTTTGTTAAGCCGCGTTATGGGGCTGCATTATACTACTATGGGGCTGCATTATATTATGGGGTGCATTATACTACTATATACAGTACAGACCAAAAGTTTGGACACACTTCTCATTCAAAGATTCTTCTGTAATTTCATGACTATGAAAATTGTAGAATCACACTGTAGGCATCAAAACTATGAATTAACACATGTGGAATTATACATTACACTTTACAAAAAAGTGTGAAACAACTGAAAATATGTCTTATATTCTAGGTTCTTCAAAGTAGCTACATTTTGCTTTGATTACTGCTTTGGACACAGAAAAGGTGAACGGATGGACTCTACATGCCTAGTTCCTACTGTGAAGCATGGAGGACGTGGTGTGATGGTGTGGGGGTGCTTTGCTGGTGACACTGTTGGGGATTATTCAAAATTGAAGGGGTGAGCGGTCCAGCTCACCCCAAACTATCTCGATTGGGTTCAGGTCTGGTGACTGTGGAGGCCAGGTCATCTGGCTTAGCACCCCAACACTCTCCTTCTTGGTCAAATAGCCCTTACACAGCCTGGAGGTGTGTTTGGTGTCATTGTCCTGTTGAAAAATAAATGATGGTCCAACTAAACGCAAACCGGATGGAATAGCATGCTGCTGTAAGATGCTGTGGTAGACAATGCTGGTTCAGTATGCCTTCAATTTTGAATAAATCCCCAACAGTGTCACCAGCAAAGCACCCCCACACCATCCCACCTCCTCCTTCATGCTTCACGGTGGGAACCAGGCATGTAGAGTCCATCCGTTCACCTTTTCTGCATGCAAAGCAGTAATCAAAGCAAAAGGTGGCTACTTTGAAGAACCTAGAATATAAGACATATTTTCAGTTGTTTCACACTTTTTTGTAAAGTGTAATGTATAATTCCACATGTGTTAATTCATAGTTTTTATGCCTTCAGTGTGATTCTACAATTTTCACAGTCATGAAAATACACAAAAATCGTTGAATGAGAAGGTGTGTCCAAACTTTTGGTCTGTACTGTATGACTATGGGATGCATTATACTATTATGGATGACTATGGGGCACAGTATGGAGAGACATGAGGCAGAATGGGTGGACACGCGAGGTTCAGAATGGGAATACACATGGGGTCCAGAATGTTGGATAATATTACTATAGGGGTTAATTAAAGGATATTATTTTTGAGGATACTGTTCTCAGTGAGGGGGGAGAGAAGTCCTGTTAAGGTCGCTTTTTTCTTCATCTGGCGTAGTATAGAGGTTGGGGAAAAATTGGGTAATATGCTCTAGATAATTGTGTTATTTTCTGCAGAGAAGAGTCCTGGCTGGAAGAAGTGGTGGCGGTCTGAACTGGATGAAGAAGAAAAGTGAAGATGAAGGACTTCAACTAGAGACGTCACCGGTGAGTCAGTGTGTTACCTGTACGCTTACACTATATAGTGCATACTATATACAGAGGTCCTGTTTATAATGTCACTAGTGATCACTGTATTACTTGTACACTGACAATATACAGAGCTCCTGTGTATAATGTCACTGGTGATCCATGTATTACCTGTACACTGACACTATATACAGAGCACCTGTGTATAATGTTACTGGTGATCCCTGTATTATCTGTACACTGACACTATATGCTGTATACAGAGCTCCTGTGTATAATGTTACCGGTGATCACTGAATTACATGTACAATTACACTATACACTGTATACTATAGACAGAGCTCCTGTGCTTAACATCACTGGTAATCACTGTATTACCTGTACACTGACACTAAAATACAGAGCTCCTGTGTATAATGTCACCGGTGATCACTGTATTACCTGTAAACGGACATTATATACTAAGTGCAGATCTCCTGTGCATAATGGCATTAGTATTGTTTTTTTTATTAATGATCAGAATTGTAGTATTCGGTCACTATGTGGTGGTAATATGTGATCTAGTCATGGTGTGGCGGTATTTGTTCCATGTATGTGGTATATTTGTGTGACGTATGTGGTGGTAATATGTGATTCGGTCATGGTGCAGTGGTATTTGTCCCTTGTATGTGATATTATTGGTCATTTTAAAAATTGAAAATTAAATAAAAATATACCTAAAGTTATATTGGATATTTTAACAAATGTTTAATGTTACTTCCAATTTGATATAGGAAAGATGTGTATCTTCGTACCGTGTTAGCCAGTAGATAGAAAAATATTTCGAATTGAGAGTCCTCAGTGGTTGATACCTTTTAATGGCTAACTGAACAGATGGTAACAAATTGCAAGCTTTTGAGACTACTCAAGTCTCTTCATCAGGCTAAACTAATACAAAATCTGTTGTACATAAATATGTGATTCTTCAGATTTTGTATTAGTTTAGCCTGATGAGAAGCTTGCAATTTGTTACCATCTGTTCAGTTAGCCATTAAAAGGTATCAACTACTGAGGACTCTCAATTCTAAATATTTTTAATGTTACACCCATAATCAAAATCGTAACTACAACTGTACATAAATTCCCAAAGAGGTATAAATTCTAAAATGGGGTCACTTGAGGAGGGATTCCACATTTAGCAGAAATTGTGGGACAAATTTTGGTGCCATATTTACCCATTTCTCAGTTTGAAAATGTAAAATTTGGGGCTAAAAAAATGTTGATGAAAATTTTTTTCTCTCCACTGCACAATGGTATAAATTCCTGTGACCCATGTGTGGTTTCAATATGATCACTACACCCTTAGATGAATTCATTGAGAGGTGCAGTTTGTAAAATGGGGTCTCCTATGGGGGGGTTCTGCTGTTCTGAATCTCAGAAGCTCTGCCAATATTACATGGCATACTCAAACTAGTCCAGCAAAATCAGAACTTCAACATGGTGCTTCTTCCCTTCTGAGCTTTCGCACTGTACATCAAAAGTAGTTTTGACCACATATGGGGGTATCACTGTACTCAGGAGTGACACAACAAATTTTTGGGTCCATTTTCTCGTATTCTTCTGAAAATGCAAAAATTTGGGGCTAAAGCAACATTTTTGTGGGAAAAGTCTTAGTTACTTACTGTTAACAGTATTTTTCGGAGCCCATGACAGCACCAACGAGAGAAGGGATCCGCCCCTCAGGAACAGGAAACCTACAGATACAAAAGGGCGGCACCTCTCCCACACATCAGTTGGATTACAGAGCTCAAGAGGACCACCATTGTTAACGGCAAATTATGTTCAATACTCTACCTATTTCACACAGATGAACCTTAAAGGAGGAAGAACTGCACACCCAACGTGAAAGGGAAGGAATCTAAGGGCTCCGAAATATACCGTTAACGGTAAGTAACTAAGAATTTATTCGGATGCCCATGACAGCACCAACGAGAGAATTACAGAGAAGTAATAGCTACTTAGGGAGGGATCACAGCCTGCAGTACCTTTATACTGAAGGAGAGGCCAGAGGAAGCACCCAAATCCAACCTATAATGATTGTAGACGGAGGAAGGTGAAGACCAAGTGGCCGGCTTACATATTTGGTCAATGGAGACTTCCGACCTCTCTGCCCACGAGGTTGCCATGGATCCAGTGGAATGTGCCCTCAGCCTTTCAGGTGATGATCTGCCACTTGACGTATACGCTAGAGAAATAGCCTCCCTAATCCACCTAGCCAACGTGCTCCTTGACACCCTAAGACCCTTCCTGGCGCCTTGAAAGGAGACAAACAAGGCATTGTCCCTCTTCCAAGAATCAGTGACCGACAGGTACTCTAGAAGACACCTCCTAATATCTAGAGTATGGAGCTTTGTTATGTTACGGTAGCTGAGGAGTGCAGGTAAAAAAGGAAATACACCAGAGCAGTTGGAATCTATGAGATTGCAGTACCCTGACTAACCACCACAACTAGAGGCAGCCGTGGAGCGTTCCTACGTTGGTCCTAGACGCCTCGTCACAGCCTGAGAAACTAACTACACCTAAAGATAGAAAGAGGAAAGCTATCTGCCCCGGAGCAGATCCCCAAAGAACATAGAAAGCCCCCAAACATGTAATGGCGGTTAGACAAGAGGAAATACTGACACAGACAGAAAATAGTATGAGCAAACGTTGGGGCCCAAACTATCTAAATAGAAAAGGATAGGAAGGGCACTTACTGCAATCCCAAAAAACCCTGAAAAGCACCAACTCTACTAATTTCAAAAACACCTGAGATCACACGACCTCTACCACCTAAATTAGTTCTCTGGTGTAACAAAATCAAAACAGCAGCCACTGAAAAAACTGGAAAAAGCAAATGTACAAACATCAGTGGCTGAACTAAACTGAGAGGGCAAAAGCCCCCGGAGGGGACCCTGAAGGCCCCCACAGAAGTGCAGGACAAAATGCAAAAATCAAGCAGAAAAACAAAAAGAAGAAAATGTCTTATCTGTTAGCAGGAGATGCAGACACGACACAGCAGGCTACAAAGGAATCAGGAATCAAGGATTGAGACCAGAACAATTGATCACCGGCAACCCTGATGGGAAGGCGAGTCCCTTATATAAGACCAGTCAGTAACACCTGATTCCCAATCCTCACAATCTTCACTGGACAGTCCAGTACCGCTTGTAACCACCAGAGGGAGCCTCTGCTCAGAACTCATTTCAAGTCCATTCACAACAGAGCTTCCTTTCTTTCTGGTTAGTGGGGTTGGGGAGGAAAGATGAAAGGACTATTTCCTTTGAAAACCGGAAGCTACCTTAGGCCAGTAAGCTGGATCCGGCCTAAGCACTACCCTATCGACTTGGGACTGTGTATATGGAGGGAGTCTAGAAAGCGCCTGGATGTCACTCAACCTCCACGCTGATGTTAATGCAACCAAGAAGGCTATCTTGAGGGAGGGCATCTTCACAGAGGCCGATGAAATGGGCTCAAAAGGGGCTTCTGTCATGGCCATGAGTACTATGTTTAAATCCCAAGGCATAAACCTTTCTCTCACTATGAGTCTGGACCTGCCTGCTGCTTTAATAAACCTGCTGACCCAGTAGTTACTAGCAATGTCGCAGCTAAATAGGGCCCCCAGGGCTGACATTTGTACCTTAAAGGGTACTGGTGGAAAGACCCATGTCCAAACTTTTCTGAAGGTACTCCAGGATTTGAACTATTGGAACCGCCTCCCCGGCTTTAAATCCGGCAGTCTGTAAAAATTTTCTCCAGGTTCTAGCATAGATCCTGGTTGTAATCTTCTTCCTACTCTTAAGAAGGGTAGTTATCAAGTTCGGGGAAAAGCCTCTATCCCTTAGTAACATCATTGCAAACTCCACGCCATCAGATGAAGGCCCCCCATCTGTAGATGGTAGACTGGGCCCTGGTAGAGGAGATCCGGAACCTCCGGCAGCATCCATGGATCAGACACAGACATGGTACTGAGACATGAGAACTATGCCCTCCTGGGGCAAAAAGGGGCAATCAATATCACTCTTGCTTTGTCCTTTTTGATTTTCCTCAACGCTATAGGTAACTAAGATAAGTGGGGAAAGGCATAGGCCAGACTGAAGTCCCACTTTATCAGGAAGGCATCTACTGCCATCAGGCATTCTTTGCGGTCCAGAGAACAGAATTTTCTCACTTTCCTGTCTTTCCTGGTAGCGAAGAGGTCTACGTCTGGCTGACCCCACCTCCGCACAATCTGGTCTAAGATGGTATTCTTTAGTGACCATTCCCCCTGGCTTAGCAGGCTGTGGCTTAAAAGGTCTGCTCTGGCATTGTCCTTTTCCTTTTATATGCTGTGCTGTCAAAGATAGAAAATGCTGCTCTGCTAACTGGAACAGGCATTCTGTTACTTCCATTAGAATATATCCCAAAGAAAAAAGGCAAAGTACAATTATGCTCATCCATATATTGAACAAATACCCAAGAAATTATGAACTAGGAGCGATCAAGCGATCATAAAAATAAATAATTTTTATTCATTGTGGTGTAGTGACCCATGATGCAGCTAGAGGGCGCTGTGTATGCTCCTCGGGATATGCATGGAAGCATGTTTTGGCTGGTAAAATAATCCCCGGCATGGTTATAAATGGAAGATATGTGTCGCAGAGCTGGTCAATTAAAAAGGGTCTGGTGACACAGACAGAAGGACAAGGCCAACATTGTGACCGCTGGGGTCAGGGGAGGCCTAACAAAGAGGTGATGTTGCATGATGCCCAAAATCGACTGAGATGGTTTGACTGGCAGAGACGACCGAGAAGGATCTCTGGTCGGGTAATGAGTGTTCAACCCCACAAGTTTGAACAGATGGGGAGGTATGTGGTGTAGTGACCCATGATGCAGCTAGGGGGGCGCTGTGTATGCTCCTCGGGATATGCATGGAGGCATGTTTTGGCTGGTAAAATAATCCCCGGCATGGTTATAAATGGAAGATAAGTGTCGCAGAGCTCCTCTGCGCTGTAGGTCAGGAATATTGTTCTGGGACTTGTAGTCCAATAAGAGTTCTGATTATTGTCAAGGGTGACCTACAGGGTTAGCTTGTGAGCTGGGTGGGACTGGCTAACCACACATACACCGCTCATTGATGTATGTGTGTGTTTGTGAAGGACCTGTGATGAGGTCAGGAACATGTGACCAGATCATGTGCTTCATACCTTAGCTGGGGGAGTGGCTATAGGTATGAAAGGGAATGTTTGGCACATGGTGTGAGTGAGTCTGTCTTGGAGAGTCTGAGACTGTGGAGAGTCTGATGTGTTCAGACTGAGTCTGTGTGGAGTGTTGTGGGAGCCTGCCAGTGTGGACAGACTTCCATGTGTCCAGGCTGGGACGTTACAGAGAGGTCTCTGTGTCTGAAGAGTGAGGCTTCAGGACCGAGCTGAAGTAATGGAGAATTGTACTGTATGTTGCTGTGAGGTTTATGGAGCAATAAACCTGATGAACTTTTTGATAGAAACCGTGTCTCCTGATTGCATCTGAAGCAGCTGAGTGAGTCGAAACCTTACAATTGGTGGAGAATGCGGGCAGCGGTCCAAGGAGCACATGTTGCAGTGCTGGGAATCAGAAGCCAGAGGAGGAACGTACGGTCCTGAAAACCATGAGTGCTATGTTGACAGGGGTCAAGAATAAACTGTGTATTTATGTTTATGTGGTGCCTCTGGAGGAGATGAGGTATCTGAAGACGCTGTGAAGCCAATGGTGACAGACAGAAGTCTGTGTTATGTTGACCGGGGTCATTGAGAATTGAGAAAGAGCATGCTGATAGGATACCTCAGAGGAGGTGTCCGGAAACCTGCGTGGCCAACAGGTAACGGAAGAGAGTCCGTGTTGTACAGACCGGGGTCAAAGAATAGACTGTGTATTCATGTTTGTGGGATGCCTCTAAGGAGAGGAGGTGTCCGGAAATCTCTGTGGCCAAGAGTGTAACAGACAGGAGTCTGTTGTGCTGACGGGTCAGTGAGACTGTTTTTTTTCCTCTTCTAAAACACGTGTGGGGTGTTTGCTGTGGCTCGGCAGGGTCACGAAGGTGACAAGCGGCTGGATGTGGATCGGCGGGTCCACGAAGGTGACAAGCGGCTGGTGGTGGATCGGCGGGTCCACAAAGTCAACGGTACGGAGCCATGCAGAGACTTGTGGTAGCGGGAGGTACAGTGACTGTTGCAGCAAGAGGTTCTGCAGCAGCTGGAGCTGCAGTAACAGCCAAAGCGGCTTGTTAGCAGCATCTGGAGGTGCCGGTGGTTTGTGGCTGCAAGGCGGTATCGGTGCCAGCAGGATCTGGGGTGTAATAGAAGGACAGTGTGAACCAGGTCACACAAACTCTTAAAGGGCCAGTACAAGCCCGGAGAGACATACTGTAAAACTGTACTGTGGTATTGGTGCCTAAGAAAGCTGTGGGGGAGTCCACGGGGTGTATCCCAGAGTGCGGTGGTGTCCCTAAAAGGGGTGGTGGCCTAAAAGGGGCGGTAACCCACAAGCAGGGATGGTTGGCAAAAAGGGGGTGGAGCATCCCAACGTTAAGGGGGTGATGCAGACAAACTGTTGCTCGGGGCAAATATGTTATGTGTGTCCAGTTTGCCTTAGGAACTATCCACCTGGCACAATGCTACGAGGTTGTGCCCTGCAGATAAACAATGAAGATGTGGTGGGTCTGATCGACTCGGGGAGCCCGGTGACTCTAGTGAGGGTTGCACCTGAGGGATTTCAAATACCTGGTGGAAAGGTCAGGGTCACCTGCATCCATTGGGACACTAAGGATTATCCAGTGGCCAGGGTAGTCTTTGAGACAGGCTGGGACATTGCGGGACAGGATGTCGCTGTAGTCCCTAATTTGTCGTGTCCAGTGGTCATAGGTCGGGACTCTAAACTGTTCTCTGGCTTGTGGGACAGGGGAGTTCCTCTACAGCAGGAGGGAGGCCTTTCTACTATTGGGGTGGCAGACATTGGGACAGTGACGCCTCCCAAAACTGATGAGTCAGACGGTGACACAGGAGGAAAGGATGCGTCTGCCCAACTTACTAACATGATGTCCACTGAAATGTATGACAGAAGAACCGATAACGATGTGGTAGATAAGACGTCTGGAATGGACACCCAGTTAGAGGGTAACTGGAGGGTTCACGATAAAGTGGGATGTGACCCAGACTCCGAGGGTGACTGTGACTCTAATAGAGAAAGGAAGTACAGTAATGAAGGGCCCCAAAAGGAGAAAAAGTCCTCCCGTCGTCGGAGACATAAAGGGCGCAAAGAGCCTGAGCAACTTGCACCCATTGAGGAGGTCAATGAAGAAGAACCTGTTGCTGAAGAGCTGGAGAGTGTGGAGCTCTCTGAAGGTACAAAGAGTCGAGAGGTACCTCAGGATGACTGGGCAGCCTCAAGAAAGGTTGAAGAGGTCTGATATGGAAGTCGGCAACTCTGTGCAATTGGAGCGGGTACGCCACCTGGAATCCGAGTTTGTGGCAGTCAAGGCCCAGTATGGAGAGAAAGCACAGGAGTGCCAGTACCTTGCTAAAAAGTTGTCTTGTGAGAGGCACAAGGTGGCAGATTTACAGGCCGTATTAAAGATAAGGAAAGAGCATATGGAACAAGAAAAGGCCCTGAGACAAACTACTGAGCAAAGAGTGGATGAGCTGGAGAAGGAAGTCTCTGAGCTCAGAGGTCACCTGTCAACGTGGCAAAGTGTGAATAAGACCTTAAGGGAAGATGTGGAAGTGCTCAGAGAAGCAGTCAGAGGTCTTCTGCAGGAAAAGAAGTTGGTGGTCGAAGACTTACAGCGGCCGTGCCTGAGTGTTAACAAGATGGAGCTGCCAGTGTCCATCTTGGCAAGGGGTCTTGAAGAAGGTAAATCTCAGGAGGATCTTAAACTAAGAGCTGAACAAGACACTCATCCGGTCGTGGTAGATGTCTTGAAGGAAGTGTCCAAGGTAGACCAGGAAGAGAATGAGGCTTCGCTCTTAAAATGTATGATGGAGGTACCCGAAGACATGCGAGAAGCTTGTGCCAGCGAGGGTGTGCCTTTAAAAAGGCAGTAAAGGCCTATAGTGTGAACTGGGCAGCAGAGACGAACCAGTTGGTGATACTGGCAGATAAGGAAGTCACAGAGAAGCGGGTGGCTGTCCTGAAAGAGATGCATCTTCAATGTCTCCACACAAAACAGATGATCATGTTGGGTAATATGAAAGCTGCTCGACGCCTGGAGCTGGCGAAAGAAGCTCAAAGTCGGCTAGGCTTTCTGGAAGACATAATTCCGGTACCCAGAGATCTGGTGGGGAAAGTCATTGGAAGACTTGGAAAAGTGATGCAGGAGATGGTGAATTGTTCTGGTGTGAAGAGAGTGAAGATCCCACCTGAAGGTGAGGTCCAGGTAGCTGGTGAAGAAGAGATGGTTCCATTTGTCATCATGGGCTCAGTGGAGAGCCTTAAGAACATCCGAATGCTCCTGGAATATCGAGTGATGTACCTACGAGAGGTAGAGCAGCTGATCTTGGAAAGAAAGCGGATTAAGGAACATCTACAGGAGTTGGAATAAAGAGGGCGACTGCTTTCAGCCCGAGATATGGAGAGACGAGAGGCTTCTCTGGGGACTGGTAGTACACGGTCTGAAGCAATGAGAGTTAGAGGAGATGACTTCTCTGTTGGCTCAGGGCTGAGTGACTTAAGTGGGAGACCCTGTAGCGGATGAAAGGACAGAGGGTCAGAATCAGATCAACCAGTAGGCTCGACTGGACGATGGACTCATGACCGTAGAAGGCAGCCATGGAAAGAAAGGCCGTGTGAAGGGGCACACTTGGAAGGTGGGTCAATTAAAAAGGGTCTGGTGACACAGACAGAAGGACAAGGCCAACATTGTGACCGCTGGGGTCAGGGGAGGCCTAACAAAGAGGTGATGTTGCATGATGCCCAAAATCGACTGAGATGGTTTGACTGGCAGAGACGACCGAGAAGGATCTCTGGTCGGGTAATGAGTGTTCAACCCCACAAGTTTGAACAGATGGGGGAGGTATGTGGTGTAGTGACCCATGATGCAGCTAGGGGGGCGCTGTGTATGCTCCTCGGGATATGCATGGAGGCATGTTTTGGCTGGTAAAATAATCCCCGGCATGGTTATAAATGGAAGATAAGTGTCGCAGAGCTCCTCTGCGCTGTAGGTCAGGAATATTGTTCTGGGACTTGTAGTCCAATAAGAGTTCTGATTATTGTCAAGGGTGACCTACAGGGTTAGCTTGTGAGCTGGGTGGGACTGGCTAACCACACATACACCGCTCATTGATGTAGGTGTTTGTGAAGGACCTGTGATGAGGTCAGGAACATGTGACCAGATCATGTGCTTCATACCTTAGCTGGGGGAGTGGCTATAGGTATGAAAGGGAATGTTTGGCACATGGTGTGAGTGAGTCTGTCTTGGAGAGTCTATATGAGACTGTGGAGAGTGTGATATGTTCAGACTGAGTCTGTGTGGAGTGTTGTGGGAGCCTGCCAGTGTGGACAGACTTCCATGTGTCCAGGCGGGACATTACAGAAAGGTCTCTGTGTCTGAAGAGTGAGGCTCCAGACAGGAGCTGAAGTACTGGAGAATTGTACTGTATGTTGCTGTGAGGTTTATGGAGCAACAAACCTGATTAACTTTTTGATAGAAACCGTGTCTCCTGATTGCCTCTGAAGCAGCTGAGTGAGTCGAAACCTTACATCATACAAAGAACAATAGATAAAAATCAATTAAATTTATTACATAATATGACAAATAATGTAAGGGAAAAGGCAACATCTAGATCTCATATGGAGCAAGACCGGTGTCATAGAAGTTCAATTAGATTTTCGCATCAGTACAAATGGATATAATCAAATTGATCTCACATTCATGTATATACTATTAATCCAATTGCTGAAATATTCATCCAATATACAAATGTTCACAGAAGAAGTGCACTCATCCCATATATATATATAAAAAATTCCACGGGTATTTTGATAAAGTGCTTAGTGCATTAAATCAATCCTATATATATAGAAAATATATATCATCAGATAATTCATGCCACCACCATAAATGAACACTGTATAGTAAGAAATAAAGTGCTTAGTGCAGCTCAGCAAAAATTGAGCATGTAAATAAAGGTATAGCCACTAGTTTATGTGGTCACCATGATAGATAGCCTTATCGTATATAATCAAACATGCCAGCAATCATGTGTAATATCCCACACACAGCAAAAAGTGGTGCCAAATGCAATTTGTTATGAATACATCCAATAGTGGAATATCTAACTATTTGCTATATATGGGAAACCACAGTTAGCTATCACCGAGATCAGTATGAGACAAATAGTTTAGCCATCCACCATAGTGGATTATAGTAGCATACCTAGTAAAACATGAAGAAATCAATAATAAAAGTTCAGACACCAGAACTTACACAATATGACCCCCGAGGAAGCAACATAGCGAAACGCGCGTAGGGGTCCTTCAGCTCATATTGTGTAAGTTCATCATACTGGATGTATTCATAACAAATTGCATTTGGCATCACTGTTTGCTGTGTGTTGGATATTACACATGATTGCTGGCATGTTTGATTATATACGATAAGGCTACCATGGTGACAACATAAACTAGTGGCTATACCTTTATTTACATGCTCAATTTTTGCTGAGCTGCACTAAGCACTTTATTTCTTACTATACAGTGTTCATTTATGGTGGTGGCATGAATTATCTGATGATATATATTTTCTATATATATATAGGATTGATTTAATGCACTAAGCACTTTATCAAAATACCTGTGGAATTTTTTATATATATATATGGGATGATTGCACTTCTTCTGTGAACATTTGTATATTGGATGAATATTTCAGCAATTGGATTAATAGTATAAACATATACATGAATGTGAGATCAATTTGATTATATCCATTTGTACTGATGCGAAAATCTAATTGAACTTCTATGACACCGGTCTTGCTCCATATGAGATCTAGACGTTGCCTTTTCCCTTACATTATTTGTCATATTATGTATTAAATTTGATTGATTTTTATCAATTGTTCTTTGTATGAATAAAAATTATTTATTTTTATGATCGCTCCTAGTCCATAATTTCTTGGATATTACTTCCATTAGAAGTCTGGAACGAGTCTCGCCTTGGTGGTTGATATAGGCCACTGCCACCTGATTGTCGAAAAGACCTTGCACTTGGTGACCCTGCAGACATACAAAGAGTCTTAACTGCCAGTTCTATTGCTGTTAATTCTTTCAGGTTAGAAGAACTTTCTATTTCATGGTGCTCCCATAGACCCTGGACCATGACTTTACCCATATGAGCCCCCCAGCCTGATGAGCTTGCGTCTGTGGTGACTGCACGGGTTATGCCATTCTCCCAAGGAACTCCTCTGGACAGGTTACCCCGGTTTAGCCACCATCTAAGGAATTTAACGGAAGCACAGTATAAAGTCAGCTGACCCTGTAAAAAAAAACCCCAAGGCTTCTATCATTCAATAAGAAGTCTCTTTGAAGGGTCCTTGTATGAAACTGTGCCCACCGGACCGCAGGGATGCAAGATGATAGGGAACCCAACAGGGACATAGCCTTTCTGAGAAACATGGTAGGGTTGTTAGAAGCCTTAAGAAACTGTTGACGAAGACGAATCAACTTGACGACGGGTGGCAGACGACATTCCTGTTTTTCTGAGTCCAAAATTAGGCCCAAAAACTGCTGCACTCTCAAGGGCTGTAACCGCAATTTCTAAATATTCAGTAGCCACCCCAAGCATTCAAGAACAGACATTGCCTTCTCTAACTGAACCAGACAATAGTCTGCTGATCTGCCTACAATAAGAAAGTCATCTAGGTAGTGAATAATGAGGATGTTGGATTCACGTAGGTTGGCCATAACCTCAGCTACAACCTTAGTAATCACACGCGGGGCAACTGCAAGGCCAAAAGGAAGGGCCCTTAACTGGAATCGACGGACTGAACCGCACATGGAAACTGCCACTCTAAGGAAACGCTGATTAGCTACATGAATGGGCACGATAGTTTTAGATCTAAAGGATGAATAGTACCATAAAACAGTTTTCAAACATCAATTTTATTGCTGAACCAATTGATTCCATCTTAAAAGGGACGTATTATCAGAAAATTATTGTTACACTCGGTCCCCGTGCTGGCTCTGCTCTCCATTCTGGTCACTTACCTTCTGCTCCTCTAGCTGTCCCTCTGCAGCAGTCTGTGCGCAGGCTGAAGTCTCCTGCTCCATCTGCTCCTCAGCGTCCTGCGTAATCCCCCAGTTCCTGGTACGCTGCCAGCAGGCCTCCAGGAAGATTGCTTAGGACGCGAGGCCGCGCCCACCGTCTCTCTTAAAGGGGCAGCGTGCATTTTTTGAAAAAAGTCTATGAACCAATGGCAGCGCACTCATTACTATATCTGGTCACTCCACCATAAGGGGAGTGCCGGAGCAACGTGTTCTATCATTGCTACATCCGGTTCTGTTCCTGATCTGTCTGCGCTGCGTATGCAGTCTCTGTGCTTCGCTCATACTATTTGTCTCCATAGATCATTGCTAACCCGTATCCGGCTAACTTGGTCAATCTCAGTTATTACTGGCGCAAGTGTCATCCCGTTCCGCCATCAGCCATCCGTATCCGTGGACTGTGACAAGGTCACTGGAGCCAGCCTGCCACCATCCACTCTGGACCAGGACCTTCCTCATCTCCGTCAAAAACCCTCCAAGGTCTCTGTTATCTACCTGTTATCCTTTTGGTCCCTCTGGGACAGCTGCCACGTGTGGGGTCTAACTGGAGGTAGCACCTGTGTTCTCCGGGTATTCCATTCTGGTCCTGTTAAAGGGGCCTTACTACAGGTACCCGGGGCTCACTAGTCATGCCCCCTTCGGAGCCCCCCGGACCGCGGTCTCGAGGTTCCACATTAAAAAATAAAGACGAATGTGAACTTCACCATCTCTGCCTCCGCTTCCATTCGTTACAGATTGCTCCGGCCATGGAACCCGCTGGATCCCAGAGACCTCCGACCACGGATCTGTGCCAGGAGGTGGCCCCTTTAGGAGTTTAACAGGACAAGATCACGATTTATCTACACAGCTTGTCTACCCACATAAATTCCTTGGGGTCCTTGTCTGCACCTGACTCTTCTATCAATACT
>VIAB01029899.1:5508-18280 GCA_009801035.1 Oophaga pumilio
TTGTGTCATTCTCAAAACTTTTGGCCATGACTGTAGACATGAACATTTCCATTCAGTAATAGAATGTTGATCTTTCAAAATGGTTAGGAATTGTCATACAAATAAGGCATATAAGATTAAAGCTGGAATAATGCTTTAGGCTTCTCCAATAAGTGGTAGCATTCAAAGCAGAAATAGGGTAGCATGGTGATTAGCGCTGCAGCTTTGCAGTGTAGGGGTCCTGTGTTCAAATCCCACCAAGAACAACATCTGCATGGAGTATGTATGTTCTTGTGCTTTCAAGAAACATTAACGAGGGGTTGTGCAGTAGTGGACAACCACTTAAACTAAAAATCATCACTATGAGCATATGTTGCATGTAGCATATAGTATCTAAAGTATATACCGTACACATCACAGATATTTTTGACTAGCTTACTTAACCCCTTTCCGACTTTAGGCGTAATAATATGCCCACTTTGGAATCCCTACCTTTGATGTGAGCTCTTCCCCAGCCCCAAATCATGAAAAATGGAGACGCTATGGGTATCAGATGGCGCCATTTTTATTTAACCAAAGTTTGGATTTTTTTTTTCACTACTTAAATAAAAAAGAACCTAAACATGTTTGGTGTCTATGAACTCGTAATGACCTGGAGAATCATAATGGCAGTCAGTTTTTGCAGTTAGTGATTCTTTTAGAAAAAAAATGTGGAATTGCACTTTTTTTGCAATTTCACTGCACTTGGAATTTTTTTTCCCATTTTCCAGTGCACGATATGTTAAAACCAATGGTGTTGATCAAAGATACAACTTGTCCCGCAAAAAAAAAAGCCCTCACATGGCCATTTTGACCGAAAAATAAAAAAGTTATGACTCTGGGAAGAAGGGGAGCAAAAAATGAAACAGCAAAAACGAAAATACCCCCGGTCATGAAGGGGTTAAACTCTACTGGTACTGCACTTCAAATATAGCCATTGTGACGGAGCCTGTCATCCCCAGCAAATCTGACAATCTCCCCCTTGATGGTTGCAGCTATCTTGCGCATTGTGATTATGGTACTGTGCTAGAGCAGTAGATTGTGGTGCCATTTTATGTGACTCCTTTTTAAGCCTCTCTTCTGTAATGCATGATAAAATCAATTCATGATAAAATGTGACCTGCAACCAACTTCTATGACTTCATATGCAATTTTGCTTCCTAAACAAAAAATATTGTATTATCATTTTTCAGATTTTTTCCCCAGAAGCATTACTCTTGTCAAAAGGCTATGACTGGTATGGCAGCTCCATCTCATGCACATTGATCAATTACTGTGTGAGGGGGACCCAGGTTACACACAATCTCCAGGTGGTGCACAGTGGGTTTGGGTTTGGACATTGGCTCTGTCCTGGAGATTGAATCCTTAGTGCCAAATTTGTGACAGAAATTCTGCAGCATGTGTGTGGCTTTATAGAAACTTGTAGGGGGAAACTGTAAAATTTTTTGCATTTACTTGCATCATGTCTCATACAAAGAGGACGGCTGCTGTACCCCGAGTTCAGGTAAGTCTTTACAGTGTTTCCTTAGGCTTGGGCTACTCGGTATGTGTCACGGGACAGCAGTTCTCACACAAATCGCATGACCAAAAATATTGGTGCAACTTTTTTGCTATGTTCTTTAAGGCGCAGTCAGACGGCCGTATATCACGGGTGACGATCGCATTGCAGTGCACCGACTGGCCGGCGGCTCTCCTGACCTGAGCCGCATAGAAATACAGGCTGTCACTCTCGTGCCGACGGCCAGCCCGAGCATTGCGATGCGATCGTCGCCCGTGTTATATGGCCGTCTGACTGCACCCTTAATACAAGTATTTTAGAGCTGTAAAACAAACTCAAATTAAAAAAGTCAAATTGCAGGGAAGTTACATGCAATCTACGGTTGTATGGAAGTCTGCAGAGGCAGTCACATGCAACTTGGGACCACAAGATCTTCTTGTAGCCCTAGCCTAAAGCCCCCCATACACGTTAGACCAATGTTGGCCAAACCAGATAATATTAAGGAGTTCAACTCATAGATTGTGTATGGGAGCCCGGACAATTTATTGTTGGGGGACATATCTATTATTATTATTAGTTATTATTATAGCGCCATTTATTCCATAGCACTTTACATGTGAGGTGGGGTATACACAATAAATACAGTAATCTTAAACAATACAAGTCACGACTGGTACAGGAGGAGAGAGGACCCTGCCCGCGAGGGCTCACAATCTACAAGATCTATTCAGCATATCCAATTTCTATAATCTCCTGGAAATACGTCACCGGACGCCTCTCTCATAGAGAACAGAGGAGCGGATGACTGAACAACGCTCCTGTACATGAGAGAGCCAGCGGCGATGACTGTCGGCTGAACAACCGGCCCAAGCATCGTTCATCCGACATCCAATATAACGCTGGGGTCACACTTGCAAGAAACTCGCACGAGTCTCACAATTCAATACCCGGCACTAAGACCGGAGCGTTGAGCAGCATAGAAACACATGCAGCCGCACACTCCGGTCCCGAGCGCCGGGTATTGAGGTGCGAGACTCGTGCGAGTTTCTCACAAGCGTGACCCCGGCCTAATGCGTATGGCCGACTTACGTGATCATTCCTCACACTGATTATTGGTATTACTACATTGTTTGCACAGGATTGTTTTCCCTTTTGTATTTTCTATTTCCTTTTGGGGGAATTTAATAAGCTTGATCATGCGTCTATGAACGACTTATTACATTTTTAGAGAAGGAGTTCAGTGTTTTACCTCAGTATTTGGTGAGTTTTTTACCTCAGTATTTGGTGAGTTTTTTACCTCAGTATTTGGTGAGTTTTTTACCTCAGTATATATAAGCCAATATCAGGAGTGGGTGAGAAATACAGAGGTGTTGACGTGTTTCTATTATACTTTTCCTCTGATTGCTCCACTACTGGTTTTGTCTTAAAAATACTGAGGTAAAAAACTCACCAAATACTGAATGTGCGAACGTGGCCTAACAAAGATCGTTCTCAATCCAGTCAAAGCTGTATACAGAGCTGTGTATTGTGCGGCACCATCACAGGGAAGCTCTATAGCGCGGCATTCATGTAGCTCAGCAATCATTAACCAGGTCACAGATAAGCATTTGTAGACAAGTGCAAGTCCTTGTCACATAACATGGCCACCAGCTCCATCCACAGAGAGCGCTGGCGTGAATCACCCTGAGCTCCTTCAGTGAGGCTCAGCCCTGGTTGTTTGCAATGGGCGGATTCCTCGTCCTCCCCTCCTCCTGAACACCCAGAATTAGAGGCAGAAGCTCCAGCAAGTGACAGACACAGCGGCTCAGCCACCGCTTGATAATCCCTGGTGCAGACATGGTAAGGACTCAGGAGGTGATTTTTTTTTTTGCCTTTATTGCCATTTTGCACTTTATATTAGTGGGGAGAGTTTGATTCTTGGGTTGTTGTGTAAGGAGAGGAAGGGACACAAGTCACAGAGCATTAGTTAATGATCAGCTCACAGAGCATTGATGCACGATAAGGTTGGCCCCATAAACCTCACCTGACTTCTTCCCTTTCAGATCTTGGATCAGATTGGGTGACGCATCTATTTTGTATGATTGTTTTGTTGTATCTAAATGATGCGGATACATATTGTCTGCATGCAGTATAACTATACAATACACATAGTTACACTTACAGCGGCGTAAGCTTCATGGAAGGATAACATTGATTTCATTCTGTAGACGTGTATACGGTAAGTAAACCGTTTTCAGGATACAGTATTATAAAGAAGCTGAAAACTTAAAAAATTGAGGTGTGTACAAATGACCATTAGTGATGAGTGAACATGCTCGGGTGCTAACCGAGAGTCTTCAGCTGCTCGAATACTACATACGAGTACCCGCGCCTGCATGTGTTGTGGCTGTCGAACAGCCGCGAGATATGCCAGCACAGGGACACGAACACTCGATTAGCACCCGAGCATGCTCAGATAACACCTTATCCCAGCATGTTCGCTCATCACTAGTGCCCATATTTAGTGGCTGGGGCTTTGTTCAGGCCATCATGACAGCACAGTCCACAGGCCAATAATTGAGACAAGTAGACATTCATAAGATTTCCAGGTAAATAGATGGGATCTGGAGTCTACGTGTAGCTCCAGCCTGACACTAAACCAGTACTAAGGTAAGGGCTCGTGTAGACGTCTGTTTTTCATGCACATGTTCTATTCATGGATTTCACAGAACATGCACCCATTATAGTCTATGGTGCTGTTGATATGTCCATGGATTTTTTTTTTTTTGCACCAAGTCGTCTGCAGAAAATCATGGGAATGGGTCAATTTTTTTTAATCAAAAATCACCCATACAAGTCAGTGGTTCAGTGCATATCACGGACAGCTCATGGGTGACATCAGTGTGCAGTCCCAGTGCTGTCTGTGAATAATTTTGCCATGGATAGGAGAAGCTTTGTAATATATTTCTTATTGTAATCCATAAAAATCACTGATAAAATATGGAGGGTAAAAACTTGAAACGACTGAAATAATAATAATTTTACGTAGTGCTAATCCGTGGGCAGCACAGTATGACTTTCTCTAAAACGCCGCAACGTTTCAGAGTTATACATACCTGGCTGAAGTAGAATATCCGGTGCCTGATACCTGCTGCTCTCGGATTGGACCGCATGTATCAGATGTCAGGTTCATTTTAAATGGGATTTAGTGGCTCAACATAAATTTCAGCTGTAACTCTACGAAACTGTAGATAGCTGAATCCTGACAATATGTTCGCTGTTAGGATTCCGCTTTATTTCCAGCTGGAGCAGGCAGTCATGTGCCGACTTCCTTCTCATCCACTTCTTTCTATGCATTAGTTAACACATGGCTAATTAACAAAGAAAGAAAAAAAAATTTGCATACTGATAGTCACATGATCCTCCCATCAAAATGGAAAGAAAGGAAACTCTGACAAGTCAGTAAAGTGTTGGTTACTACACACAGGTTACATTTTTATATTTCCAGATCAATCAAAATCAAAAAGACAGTCTGTACAAAAAAAAAGTGCAAAGGACATGTGACGGTTAAAGCAAGGGATAGATCATGAGATGAGAACCGGTTTGCTCTGCATGGTTTAATTAACATTGCTCAATGCAAATATAATTTGAAACACAAGGAAAAAAGTCTGGAAGTTATTGCAGAGACCATGATGGAAAAGAAAATCACATGTGCTTTGACTTTATAGTAGCAGAGTTCAGAGCTCGCTCACACTGGCTTAAAACACGGCCTAGTGCTACGTGAGGTTTTATCGGATAGCACTCTGCCCCGTGTTATAGTACGGGGCAGTGCAGACCAGTGCTTTTTTCCCGTGATGATTCGGCATGAGAAAACAATCACAGCATGCTGCGGGTACATCCTATTATCGGACCACGCGCACCAATACGTGTCTATGGGTGAGTGTAAAACATCGGACTGCACTCGGATGTCTTCCAAGTGCAGTCCGATTACCGTGGACAGGGAAATTAACTTCTCTGTTTTTTCCATACTTGTGCTAGCATTCTTTCATGCAGGAGAATCAGATCACAGTAAGATGACACTCGGCTCACGCTTTGACAGAGTTTGATCAGATTTGTCATTGGAATATTTGGCCCAATTCTCTCGCATGTGAGAATACACGGCCATCTGACCGCAGCCCGTTATAGATAGTATTCTGTAGGAAAAATGAACAGATCAAGGCGGAAGGAAAAAAAAAATTCCTTATTCCTGAAGGTCTAGTAAAACACAAATAACCAGGTTTGATTTAAATTATTATCCTCTATATCTGCTCATCATGGTTTATTATGTTTGGACAAAATATGGAGGCTGCAGTCGATCCTCATCAGCTGATTGGCTGCAGCAGTCATGTGACAACGTGGCTGAATACTGATGCCAGGAAATTGGTGCGGAAAGGCATTGATCCAGTTGGTGAGTATTCCTTTTAATATTTTTTTTATTTTTGTTTTTTCTTACCATTAGGTGATTCAAAAGAGGCTGATAAAGGGAACCTGTATTGCTGCCCAAACTGCGGTAGTATGAATCAGATCCTGGCTGCACAACTGCAGCCAAGTATAGTTTATTCTGAAATGCTCCGGCCATTCAGAGAAAATATAGTTTGAAAATCTGCCTGGGAAGTATAGTCAAAGATGAGATTAGTCCGACCCTACCCCCGGCTGGCCTTTCCAAGAGATGAGAAGTGATTTACAGATCTCTCGCTATGGGAAAGACCTGTCAATCATCTCTAGCAACAGTGGGAAGAGTGGGAGGAACTTGCCAGGGGCAAGGTAGGACCAGTTTCGAAACGGGCTATGGTCACTGGACAGATTTTTAAAGTACTTCTCTGCTCCTCACACCATACGCAGGGAATATCCTATACTTAGACTGTTTGAATACAGTATATGGATCTTGCTGAGAAACAGTTAAAAGGAGTTTCTAAAGGAGCATTTAATGGCATTGAAGCATCACTGCAACATAGTATTTAGGAGAGAAGGAAGCAAAGTAAGGTAAAGGTGTAATGCAAAAAATCTTAAAGTGAAGCTATTATAAGAAAATTACCTATTTTAAATGTTTTTTAAGGCAATTTTATTTTTTATATAATGTATTGTTCATCTGTATTAAAATATGAAATAGAAATCTTATTTCCAAAATGGTATGTGGGGCTTTTTGAAACCATAACTTCCTGTAGTTTAAGGAAATAACACATGTACAGTACATAGCCACAATGTACAGATCCCAACCAAATGTTTAGAATTGAAGCATCTAATGAGCATGTGCAAAAGTCATTGTGAAGGGAAAGGTGGGGTGGGGGGGCCAGGGTCAGCTGCAATATCGCCTATAGCGATTGCTGCGTCCTGTGTTATCGCCTGTGTGTAGAAAAGTTACCTAAAATTGTAATATTGTCTGAGATGATATGAAGCATTTCTCAAAACTCTTTCTGAAAAAACAGGAAGGAAGAGTCTAAAAAAGCCACAATGGCCACTTTAAAAAATTTATTTTCAATAAATATCATGTTACGAAAAAAAAAACATTTCCAAAATTATTTTAAAAATATGTGTATCAAAACCCATTTATTGATGATGGCTACCCTCTAACAACCACGGCGCTCATCGGTAGCCGATGTAGTCTACAAAAAAAAATGCAATAAGTTGCGATCAAAATGTTGTGTATAACCTAAAATATTATCAATAATTAGCTGACCATGAAAAATACAAGCTCTCACATGGCTCCATCAACCAAAAAAAATGAAATCGTTACGGGTCTTTGAAAATGTACAGATTTTTTTATTCTTTTCATTACTTACCATAAGTAAAAAAAATAGCTTGGCATCCCCGTAATCTTGTAGACCTGGATAATCATATTCATGCAAACAAATAAAAGCAAAAATCAAATTGGAGTATTACATTTGGTTTTGTTTTTTTTTTTCAAAATTTCAGCGCCAATGGACTTTTTTTTTTTCGTTTTCCAGTACATTGCAGAAAAATTTAAAAAAAAGTTATGCCTCTTGGAAGAAGCAGGGAAGAAAATGCAAAAGCACAAAAGTGAACTTTAAGGGGTTAAGCTTGCAATGCCTGGAGGATAATTAAATTAAAAAAAAAAAAGTTTCTCTTTAAAAGTTGCTTTGAAATCTGTTCTGTTTTAGAACAGGATGGAGATTTTGGTTGTGCTAATGTGCCCCATTCGTCATGCTTTTTTGTTTTCTTCTTACAGTGTCATGTTTTATGTAAATATGTTCTACTTGGGAAAGAACAGAAATAAAATGTGGTTTTCATGATCATGGATTAACGTAGTCTTAAGTCATGGTTTCCTGTAATACTATCAGATTTTTCCTTTAAAGGGGAACCTGTCAGTGGGATTTTGTACCATAAACCAAACACATCTTGCTTCCATTCCAGAGTAATGCCTTATCCAATTCTTATGCACATGAGCCACAAGGGCAGGGGGGCTCGGCCCTGCACTTACAGCTCTCCGGCCTATTTTCATCTTTCCCCTCCTGCCGCCATCCGAAGTTCCTGAGTGACTTTCCTCCCCGTCCGACATCTCATGAAGGGGGCACGTGCTGTTGAAGCAGTGAGTTCAGTACTATGAATCTGCACATGTGCCACCCCCTCTGAGAAGACGACTGGCACAGGGAGTGACGCCGCCTGTGCAAGTTTTCAGATGGGAAAGGCAAGCCACTCACATGAGTGACCTGTCAGTTGGAGAGCTTCGGACGGCGGTGGGTGGGAAAGGATGAAATTAGGATGTAAGTGCAGGGCCGAGCCCCCTGCACTTGTGCCTCCTGTGCACAACAATTGGATAAAGGATTACTCTGGTGTGAAAGGAAGGATTACAATAAAGGTATTGATTTATTCTGCATTACAGTGATCTAACATAGACGTGTTTGGTTTATGGTACAAAATCCTGCTGTCATGCTCCCGATATTGTTAGCTCTCCAATCTCCATCATTGTAGTCATCCATTATTGCGATGACGGAGCAGTATCTATTTTCTCATCTGGTTGCCAAGATACAGAAACGTCTGTCTCTTTCATTGAGTCTCGGAGTAAAATGAACAATGTACTTGTGCGTAACCTTTTCCGGTTGAATTTATTATGGTGGACAAAGCTTACACTGGCATGATATACTGCATGGAATCGCTCACATTTATACAGTAATATTCTATATGGGGGGTTCATAACGAACTATGACTACAACATGGATCCATATTTATCTAAGAATTGTGTGCGGTGTCACAGGTACCAGAGCCGCAGAAGAAATATCTGAGAATAAAGAGAGAATTAGAAATATTGAGGTTGCTTAGAATGTCATCTGCTGCCTTAAACCTTCATTATTTTTTGCTCCAAAACTTTGTTCTATTGATCTCTTAGGGCATTGTAAGGCTAGGTTCATATTGCGTTAGGGGCATCCGTTTAACGGATGTGCTAACGCTGATGTCATTTTTGACATCTTCATACCTCTAGCGCTAACGTATGCGCTAACGCATAGTAGCATTTTGTTACCATGCATTACCATGCGTTAGCCATACAGATCTATGCACAGCGAACACGTCCGTTTGCTGTGCGTTACACCTAACGCACCCCAAAACACTGCAAACAGCGTTCGAGGTCCGTCACAAATTAACGCATCATCGCGTAACGCATGCCGAATTTGGCATGCGTTAGGATGCGTTAAAATTATGGAGGCCAATGGGTGCGTTAACACATCCGTTACATTGCGTTAGTGCCACTATGAACGGATGCGTTAAACGGATGGCCCCTAACGCAATGTGAACCCAGCCTAATAGTGGTCAGAACACATATTTTTGTAACCGGGCTCCACATCCCATGCTTTGCCATAAAGTGAAAAAATAACATTGTCACATCCAAAGGGATGTGCTTCCTAATCATGGGCTGGTACCAAGGCTGGGCTCTCATAACGTGCCTTACCATCTCAGTCCCAAACCTTGGACAATCATTGATGGGGTTTTCCTGCAATAAAAGGGAATCCTCTAACCACTTGATAGGTGATCAGTGACTGGTCACTCGGGGCCTTACTGCTGAGAACACAGCAAGGGCAAGACTGAATGAAGCATTGGTTAGGCCTGTCTATGGGGCTAAGTAATTAGCTGTCTCCATCAGTCCTACTTTGAATGGAGCTACGCTACCCATGCTTCATCACTATTCTGAAATTCTCCTCACTGCATTTGTGCAATGAAGGTGGAACAGGTCACTCAGGACCTCCATTCTAATCATCACTGAGGCACCTAATTGTCAATGTCTGTCTTTGAATAGGTGATAAATAGCTTTTGTGAGCAAACCCTTTAAGGGTCCCATCACAAATAGCGACTCACCAGCGATCCCGACAACGATATGAACTTGTCAGGATCACTGGTGTGTCGCTACATGATCACTGGTGAGCTGCCAAACAGGCAGATCTCAGCAGCGATCAGGACAGCGACTACGCAATGCACCTCGCTTAGTTACCCGCAGTGTACGTTAGATACCAGCGCGCTGGTGCAGGGAGCTTAGAAACCCGCTGTTTACCTTGGTTACCAGCTCTCTGCACCAGCGTGCTGGTATCTAACGTAACGTACACTGCGGGTTTCTAAGCGGCGCTTAGAAACCCGATGTTTACCTTGGTTACCAGCTCCAGCTCGCTGATCTCCCGCCTGCCACACGCAGCGATGCGTGCTGGCCAGCGGGAGACCAACGATCAAAAAAAGGTCCAGGCCATTCGAGCACGATCAGCGATACCCGGCAGGGGGGCCGGTTGCTGATAAGTGTCACACACAGCGATATCGCTGGGGAGATCGCTATTGCGTCACAAAACTTGTGACTCAGCAGCGATCTCGCTTAGTGTGACGTGGGCTTAAGTTTATGTTTCCACAGGGCGTATTCCTTCAGTATTTGCTGCAGATTGGACTCTGCGTACAACCGCAGTGTCCAGATGTTACAGCATAGTGAAGGGGATTTTATGAAATCCCATCTCCACTATGCATACAAACACGCAGGTGGCAGACCTGCGTAACCGGACATGCGACGCGTCTTTCTAGACTGCAGCAGTTCTATTTATCTTGCAGAGACGCTCAGTTTCTGCAAGATAAATAACACAATCTATGTATAGGATGCGGTGTTCAATGAACACATGCGGAATCACTACGCATACAAAAGGGGGCAGCGCTTTGTGCGGAGCCGGGTATCCGCTGCGTCCAAAGCGCTGCCTATCCGGACTGTGGACACATACCCTAAAAGAAATCTGGCAGCAGGTTTTTGCTATCACATCCGAGAGCAGCCTGATGTAGGAAAAGAGACCCTTACTTAGTTTACTTTGTGCTAATGGTTCTGACAATCAGAGCTTTTAGATTTAGCAATTCAGCAGATCATAGAGAATCTATGGGGTATTGTCAAGAGGAAGATGAGAGACACCAGACCCAACAATGCAGACAAGCTGAAAGCTGCTATCGAAGCATCCTGGGCTTCCATAACACCTCAGCAGTGTCACAGTCTGATCGACTGTAATTGATGCAAAAGGAGCTCCGACCAAGTATTGAGTACATTTACTGAACATACATTTCAGTAGGCCAACATTTCGGATTTTAAAATAATTTTTTCAAGCTGGTGTTATAAAGTATTCTAATTTACAAGGATAATGACTTTGGGGTTTTTATTGGCTGTAGGCCATAATCATCAATATAAGCAGAAATAAACACTTTAAATAGATCACTCTGTTTGTAATGACTATATAATATGAGTTTCACTTTTTGTATTGAACTGAAATAAATTAACTTTTTGATGATATTCTAATTTTGTGAGAAACACCTGTATGTCCTCTCATCCTGGCCCCATGTCTCTAACCTGCCCCCCATATGAAAAGCCCCCATATATGTCCTCTCATCATGCTTCCTGCTGTCCTCCCATGTCTCCTCATTTTGCAGATTTCAGTAAGGGAAAAAAAAAGTTGTCGTGGTCCAGCTGCATCCTCCTCTCAATAATGTGAGTGACGTCAGCTGACTGGCGGCTCCTATTGCCACCGAATGTGCGCCCTCGAACTCATGTTCAGTTAGTGAATGGCCGAATTCTGCCCCTGGGGCCTGGTGAGGAAGGGAGCTTAGAGTGGGCCCCCCTTCTCACCGGGCCCCATATGCCAGTAAGGACAGTAATGAAGTCATGGCAGCCCTGCCTGGCAGGAGGAAGGGGTGGAGCAACTGGGTCAGGAGTCAAAGAGGGGAATGATAAATGTGGAGAAAAGAGACTTCCTGTTTCCACAAAGAGAACAATTAGCTGGGTAGAAAGTGTAGCACCATTACCGGTGCCCCTGCATAGTGTCCCTTTTCCCCTCCATGCAGAGGCGCCGGTTTACTCATTGCCCTGGTCCTTGACGCAGTCCCCAGCGTGCTCCTTTCTCCTGCTTCCTCCTTCCTGCTGTGCATGCCTAGTGTCCATGCTTCCCTGTTCTTAAAGGGGCAGCACACGCAAATTGTTAATGCCCCTAGCTAACAGCTGGGAGGCATTTAGTTAATGTGAGTGACTGCAAGGTGTGTCCCAGCCAATAGCTGGGAGACATCTTGCGTTAAAGGCACCCTCCTCTATTGGGAGAGGCCTGAGCAACCCCTATAGTTCTGTTAGGTGGTTGGAATGTATGCAGCTGTAGCCAGGTCCCCCATCCCTAGTCTGTAGTATCCTGTGTTCTCATTAGTCCGCAATGGTTAGTCTTAGTTTCCTGCGACCATTTTAGCAGTGTCTGAATCCTGTAACCGCATCTGCGGTACCTGTACCCCGTGGCCGTATTGGCAGTACCTGTCTGCCACCCTGGGGGTTAAATACCCAGGCCTAAATATCCCTGTGGCCATCTAGTCTGCAGTGTGTGATTTTGTCCCAAGAGGCCGTTCTGTCTGAACTTGTCTCAAGTGGCCATCCTGCTTAGTCTGAGAATCTGAAGTAATGTTTCTGCTAGAGATGGGCAGACCCCTGGATGTTCAGGTTCTGCCAAACAGTTAAAAAAAAAAAGTTTGGGTACCAGAACAGTATCCGGACCCCATTCATTTGAATGGTTGACCCGAACATCCAGTGTTTGCCACGCTGTCATGTGCATGACAGCTCAAACACTGCTTCTGATTGGCAGTAAAATTATTACCACCAGCCAGAGAGCCACAGTTCCCACGCTGTCAAATGACAGCGTGAGCCAGCAGATATAATCTGAAGTAAAAAGTTTAGCTCCGGTCACAGTGAGAGCAGACAGTGGCAGTGGGAGTATTCATCAGCTGGCGCCTGTGCTGTAAATA
>VIAB01029902.1:20884-32025 GCA_009801035.1 Oophaga pumilio
ATGGCGCTATATAAATAAAGATTATTATTATTATTATTATAGCTATCGATTCTGCTCTCAGGTTCCCTTTAAGGGCGCATCACAACTTCAATCAAACTATTTGTAATTGTGGTCTTGTGACTGAGGAAAAGAAGGGTTTCATTTGAAAATGGTTTTGGTTCCCAGTGAAGGGATCCCACTGATCTAGAATTATCATCTATCCAGCATATAGGTGATAAATGCATCTGACTAGAATACCCTGTAAAAGCAGCAGCACTGTCATGAGACTTTTGAGAGTTACTACAACTATTCACTTCATTATTAAATAACAATATAATAATTGAACAGAGCTATCTATCGTGAGCCTCGCAGGTTATTTTATTTTTATCATGCACCCGGAATATATTTCAGGAAAATTTTCAACTAAAATAAACATTTTATAGTAAGAAAATCAAAGATCCCATCTTACAGATTCCGCCATAGCATTTTTAATTGATGTAATCCTAGTAGTACAAAATTGATAAGACATGTTGATAATGAAGTAAGCTAAACAATAGTTCATTTTGCCAAGATCACATACTGCTCAACCTTCAACTAAAACTCTATAAAGACCTTGTTATATGGACAATTGAATTCAAAGGAATGCCTTGCTCGACTGATTGTGGGGAATTTTTTTTACTAGGGTAGCCAAGTTTTTCCTATCTGCTCAAAGAGCTAATTAAAGAATACCACAGATTGCAATGTCCAAATAAATTGCGTTTTTAAGCCAAAAAGTTTAATAACAATGTGTGTGTTTGAAATAGTAAAAAAAAATTAATAAAAAGTAAAACACATTTTGAATATTGTTCTGTTGTTATAATGAAGCTGCATTTACATGAATCATTAGGGTCAAGAAAATAAAAAGTTAAATGAGAGTCTTAAAACAAGGGCAAATTTCTATTAATTCAGCATTTACTAATTATTTACAAGATATTCTTCCCTTTTTCAGTTCTCCTAAATGTTAAAAAATGCTGTATGTTTCTTATTGGCATTTGCACTACATATTGCATGCTGAAGCTTTAAAACTTCTAAAGATCCAAACTATTTTCTTTTCTTAAAGGGAACCTGTCAGCAGGATTGTGCTGTGTAACCTACAGACAGTGTCAGGTTGATGCCGTTATACTGATTAAAATGATACCTTAGTTGATGAAATCCATCTTGTGGTTGTTGTATAATCTTTACTTTCAGTTTATTGGATTGCACTCTTCCGATTTATACGCAGATGAGTTTAAGCCATTATACAAATATCAAGTATTGATTTGAAGAACAGTAACAACTCAGTTTTACATTGCTTTGGTCATGGAACTAGTGGATTGACCATTTCTCCAAAGTATCCCACAAATTGTTTTTTATCACAACAACGCCAGACTGCATTTTTAGTAGGCTACTATGAGTATATTTAATATTACAACTATACATTGTTTATGACTAAGAGCGCACACAGCACCAGAAAGACATCAGAGTATTTTTTCTATCCCCAGCATGATTATGTTAATTGTTTGATAATTATGAAATAAAATTTGAAGATGTTATCTATTTTTTGGATTTGCCGATCTATTTTACTTTTCTTGGACTATATATAATATTAGCTGCCAATCTACCCCTGAATATCATATTAGCCACCATTGTGCCCCTGAAAAATATTGTTAACCATCATTGTGTCCCTGGGATATATTAGCCACCACTATGCCACTTAAATGTATTACTATTAGCCACCACTATTCTCACTGAATGTATTATTATTATTCACCATTATGCCATCAGTCTGTGCCGTGAATATTATATGAGCCGTCACTGTCACCTTAATTTTATTTCAGCTGCTGCTGTGACTCCTGAATATTGCTGTATTTTTGCTGCCTTTGTGGCATTTATATATTTTATGTCTATGCCCCCAAATAAAACAATAGAAAAGTAGTATTTGCAATAAAGTTTTGAGAGGCTTAAAACCTTTAAACATAACACTCACCTTACCGAATTTCCTTATTGAGCCATGGTTCTCAGATTTGGATCAGAACTTCAATGTATCATGGAGTCACTGGAGTTAATGTATCATGCTGCTTTCCCCAACCTGCCCACAACCTCAAATTTTTGTAGACTCGAAGCCCAAAAGGGACCATGCCTTAGCAAAGTTACAGGTAACCGAAGTGAATGAATAATTTTGATTGCCGCTTTTACTTAGTTACTATTATAAAGTACTAGTGGAGAAGAAAAAAACGCTCATAGGAAATAGTGGGGTTAAAAAACCTCCAAAATAGCACATTGACCTTATATTACTGTATATATTCAACTTATATTGTGTGGAGGCAAATCACCTATAGAGAATATCGATGAATAAAGATTATTATTATTATTCAAGAATGGAGCAAGTACAGTACCTTGCACAAGTATCGTATAAAGAGAGTTGGCATAGAAATAAGATATGATGGCTACACTGCAGTTTGACAAATAATCCAAATGAATGGTGATAAATGAGAATCCTTTATTGTGATTTAAAAAATCAATGCATTTCCGGGTCAGATTGACCGTTGGTCTGGGTGGAGCCTGTTGGGTGACTATAAATAAAGCTGTCATGTGTGTTGAGTCCTCTTTAGGGCTGGACTTCTGTGTCTGCAAATTATCTGCCACTCTCCATCACCAAACTTTGCAGGTTCAGCTCCAGGGTCTTTCACTTTGCACACTAATATCTTCAGGCTTCATCTTCCCAAGTTGACCTTCCCCAAAGACCATCAAAAAGTGTTTGCTGTTATGTTTTGGTAGCTGAGGAGAGCAGGCAAAAACGGCAATACACCAGAGAGGTTGGAATCTACTGGATTGCAGTACCCTGACTAACCACCACAACTAAAGGCAGCCGTGGAGCGTTCCTACGTTGGTCCTAGACGCCTCGTCACAGCCTGAGAGGCTAACTACACCTAAAGATAGAAAGAGGAAAGCTATCTGCCCCGGAGCAGATCCCCAAAGAACATAGGAAGCCCCCAAACATGTAATGGCGGTTAGACAAGATGAAATACAGACACAGACAGAAAATAGTATGAGCAAACGCTGGGGCCCAATCTACCTAGACAGAAAAGGATAGGAAGGATACTTACTGCAATTCCAAAAAACCCTAAAAAAAAGCCAACGCTACTAATTGCAAAAACACCTGAGATCACACGACTTCTACCACCTAAATTAGTTCTCTGGTGTAACAAAACTAAGCCGCAGCCACAGAAAAAACTGGAAAAGGCAAATGAACAAACAACAGTGGCTCCAGAGGAACCGAGAGGAGCCCAAACCCCCCGGGGAGGGGAACCTGGCCAACCTCACAGAAATGCAGAGAAAAATGCAAATGGCAAGCACAAAAACAGAAAATATCTTATCTGAGAGCAGGAGAAGAGGCAAGACTCAGCAAACTTCCAAAGTGAACCAGGAAACAAAGTTGAGACAAGAACAATTGATCACCGGCAACCATGATGGGGGGAAACCTCCCTTATATCCAGCCAGTCTGTAATTCCTGATTGCCAATCCTCATTGAATGGTTCAGTACTGTTTGTAACCACCAGAGGGAGCTTCTGCTCAGAATTCATTTCTAAAACATTCATAACAGTTTGCTGGTGTTAAAAGGTTAGCATAGGAGGCCCAGCATGCAAGAGGATTCACCACTGAAGACCTCTTCTTTTATAGAATCACTCAAACAGCGCCATGCAGGCCACTCCTAAGGGTCAGACTGACAAGGAAACACGGATTCACATTTCTCACCATCAGTTTGGCTTATACATCAAACTGGATGCTAGGCGCCGGATTCTCCCGCTGCACAGAGTGGATCCCAAGCCTTATCTTCTCCTGATGTCTCCCATTCTGTCTTGACCGCAGTAGATGCTGCTCAGCAAAGACATCAGTCTCAGCGTCTTGCTCAGACTCAGGCTGTGCACGTTGTTACCGCTGCCTCTCCAGGTCCAGCTATGGTAACTAACAACAGGGCAAGCAGTCATTCCTGAGGCTAAGTCCAGGATTCGGTCTACTGAGCATGCTTGTGAGCTGGTGACCTCTCATTGGTGGTCAGTCGTCAGCTGCTCAGGGCTGTGCCGGCTCCAGATTGGCCCACAAGCAAGGTCCTGTCTGACTGGAATTAGGCGCAGTCAATAAAAGGATCTTTGGGGTGCCCATTGGTGCACTAAGATCACTTGTATTGCTGTGTGTGTGTAGGTGGGACAGTTACCACCCTGTATACACATGTACTGCTACTGGCACTGCGAGTGTGGTTCTTGTCAGGCAGTGTAGGGTGGAAACTCCCGCTTGAGCTTATCAGCTGCACCGGGTGATGGCGTCGCATGTGCGAGTTGTGACAGGGCAGGCTCAATCACCAGCATAGTGGGGGGTGAGCTTTAGGAACCCTAACTAGCATTCTTCCCTCTGTATTCCTGCGACCTTTAACAGGATACAGCGCTCAGTATTCTAGAGCTTGTCGGCTGCTCTGTGAAGTAACAGAGCTTGCTATTACGTTTGATCTTCACAGAGTGTGATGGTTAACACTGTATGCCTAGGTTGCCATTCCGCTACCTTCTGTTCACCATTGTTCACACTAGCTGCGGTTTTCCATCTCTGCACGGTTGACCTCGGGTTGTGAACGCACTTTACCATTATATTTTATTTAGTGCGTTCCGCAAACCCTAACAGTATCTTTGCGCCAGGGTCTGGCTAGCAATGGCGGACAAGCAGTGTTTACAGTGGTACATCCAGCAGCTGGAGGGCAGGTTGTCCGCTCTTGAGCGCACGACCACAGCAGTGGATGTTACCGCTTTAGCGACTCATACAGCCACTGAAGCTGCGTCTCGTGTGTCCGCTGCCACCTCTGTTCCGTCCCTCTCTTGTCTCCCTCTGCCCGATAAGTTCATGGGTGACAGCCAAACCTGTAAGGGATTTGTGAACAAGAGTACTATACATTTGAAGCTGCTGGAGTCACGTTTCCCATCTGAATGGGCTAAGGTGGAATTCGTGGTCCCTCTGCTAATGGACAGAGCATTTTAGTGGGCTTTGCCGCTGTGGGAGCGCAATGATCAGGTGGTACAGAGCGCCTCGCATTTTCTGAACGCTCTAATGCAGATCTTTTTAGGGCCTCGTGTCACCCATGATACTGTGCTCCAACTTTTGGCTTTAACCCAGGGCTCCTCCATGGTCAGCCATTTTGCTATCCGTTTCCAGACTCTAGCTTGGAGTTGGAGTGGCCAGATAAAGTCCTCATCCCTGTCTTCTGGAAGGGACTGGCTGATCATGTAAAGGATGCCCTGGCTACTAGGAAGATTCCTGCCACACTGGAGATAATAATTTCTGTCTCCACCCGCATCGACTTTCGGCATTCTGAGCGAAGGTTGGAGCGAGCCCAGTGTCGGCAGAGGAATTCTGCTGGCTCCAAATTTTGCCAAGTCTCTGGAATCTCCAGCCCAGGTTTTGGAATCGCAGGAGGCCATGGAGGTTTCTCAAGCGGAATTCAAGTCTCGTCTCGCTTGAGCACCCCTGATCTGCCAAGTTTGTAGGCAGCCTGGTCATTATGCCAAAAAGTGTCCCCAGCAGCAGGAAAAACGAATGCGTCTACTGGCTATAGGAGGAGGCTCACTAGACATGGCGTCGATGTCCTCTAAAATTACGTTTAAGGTGACACTGTCCTATGGGTTGATCTCTCTCTCTCTCTGCAGAGGCTTGCATGGATTCCGGGGCAGACGGTAATTTTATGTCCTTTTCCTTCGTCTTACAGCATGCAATACCCCTAGTTATGCTCTCTAAGCCCATTCGAGTGGTTAATGGTTCAGCGTTGCCCTATCAGATCACCCATCAAACCATTCCCCTTTCCCTCAAGTTTCCTCCTAAACATCAGAAGTTAATCTCCTTGCTAGTCATCCACGAGGGTATTGATGAGATGTTGTTGGGTATGCCCTGGTTGCGCCACCATTCACCCCATAATGATTGGGCTAAGGGGAGTATGCAGGGATGGAGTAGGGCATGCCAGGAACAGTGTTTCAAGGCCCAAGTTCAGGTTGGGTCGTCCGAGGTTCCCGCAGATCTAACCTCGCTTCCCAAGCATTACTGGCAGTATGCAGACATGTTTTCCAAGAAAGCCGAGGAGACTCTTCTTCCCCATTGTCCTTATGATTGCCCGATAGACCTCATCCCGGGAGCAGAGCCATCTTGCGGGCGTGTTTACCGTTTGTAGCTCCCGGAGACCCAGGAAATGTCGGAGTATATAAGGAAGAATCTGGCGAAGGGGTTTATTCGGAAATCTGTATCTCCTGCGGGAGCTGGGTTCTTCTTCATCCAAAAGAAGAACAGGGAACTCCGTCCATGCATAGACTATAGGGGTCTGAATGCCATCACCGTTAAAAAGAAATATCCTCTGCCACTTATCTCGGAGTTGTTTGACAGACTGCTGGGTGCGAGAGTATTTACCAAATTAGATCTGCGAGGCACCTATAATCTAATACGCATTCATGAGGTGACGAATGGAAGACAGCGTTTAACAGTCGGGACGGGCATTATGAATACTTGGTAATGCCATTCGGTCTCTGTAAAGCCCCGGCTGTCTTCCAGGACTTCGTCAATGACATCTTTCAGGAGATGTTATCCACCTCCATAGTCATCTACTTGGATGACATTCTTGTTTTCTCTCCTGATCTGGATACTCATCATAGAGACGTTGCCAGAGTTTTCAAACTCTTGCTTGCCAACTCTCTCTATGCCAAATTTGAGAAGTGTCTCTTTGAGCAGGAGTCCTTACCATTCCTTGGCTATATCATCTCAGCCAAGGGTTTGGCTATGGATTCTGCCAAGTTGGAATCTGTGTTGAAGTGGCAGGAGACACATTCTCTTAAAGCTGTGCCGCGCTTTATGCGGTTTATTAATTACTACTGCCAATTCATTCCCTTATCTACCCTCGCGGCTCCCTTGGTAGCTCTCACCAAGAAGGGAGCTAACCCTAAGTCATGGTCCAAAGAGGTTTCTGAGGCCTTTGTCTCCGTTAAATCGCACTTCACTAGGGCTCCTGTATTACATCAGCCTGATGTGGATAAGCCCTTCATCCTGGAGGTGGATGCTTCTTCCGTTGGTGCGGGGGCTGTGTTATTTCAGAAGGATGCTCATGGTCGGAGATGGCCCTGCTTCTTCTTTTCTAAATCCTTCTCGCTGGCGCAAAGGAGTTATTCTATTGGGTGCAGGGAGCTTCTGGCTATGAAGTTGGCTTTCTCTGAATAGATATATCTCCTGGAAGGAGCTCGGCATCCCTTCCAGGTTTACACAGACCATAAAAACCTAGTTTATTTGCAGACAGCCCAACGTCTAAATTCTCGCCAGGCTAGGTGGTCTCTTTTCTTCTCCCGATTAAAATTTTTCATACACTTTCTATCAGCGGAGAAGAATTTATGGTCTGACGCCTTGTCCCGTTCCGCAGTGTCTTCCGAGGAGGGGGATGAGCCATGGCTAATCCCTTCAGAGAGTCTGAGAATGGTGGCTCCGGTTTTGCTAGAGTCAGTGTCTCCGGGTAAGACTCTTGCGTCACCAAACCTGCGGCGGGATGTTATATCTTGTGCTCACATGTCCAAGTTGGGTGGGCACTTCAGGACCAAGAGACCTACTGAGCTCCTGGCGAGGCCATATTGGTGGCCTTAGATGGTTCATGACGTTAGGGACTACGTTCTGGCGTGTGTTTCCTGTGTCCAGAATCGGCCTTCTCAGTTGAGGTCCGCAGATCTGCAACATCCTCTGCCGGTGGCGGATAGGCCCTGGAAGATGGTTGGGATGGATTTCGTTGTGGGCTTGCCCAAATCCCATAACAATACTGTCATCTGGGTGGTCACCGACCATTTTTCCAACATGGTACATCTAGTCCCTCTTCCGCGCGTACCGTCGGCACGGGCTTTGGCTGCGCTTTTCGTGAAACACATCTTCCATCATCACGGGATGCCTGACAAGATTGTCAGTGACTGGGGTCCCCAGTTCGCTTCTCGGTTCTGGAGAGAGCTCTGTAGGCTGCTCAGTATTGAGCTTAATCTCTCTTCGGCATATCATCCAGAGACGAATGGGTCGATGGAGAGGGCCAATCAGACTCTGGTCACATATCTACGGCATTTCGTCACTGCCTGGCATGATGACTGGGCATCCTTACTGCCATGGGCAGAGATTTCTCTTAATAACGCGGTTGCCGATTCCACAGGGCAGACCCCGTTTCTCCTCAATTACGGTCATCATCCGTGTGTTCCAGTCCCCATGCCCGTATCGTCTTCCGACTCTAGGATTGGTAGACTGGGCTGTGGAGGCTCATGACATCTGGGACCGCACACAGGATGCCATTAAGGCCTTGAAGGAGAGAATGAGGGTCTGTGCTGACGCGCATCACCGCCCCAATCCTGTCTTCACTCCTGGCGACTTAGTGTGGCTCTCAGCTCGTAATATCAAGCTGCATGTAGATTCAACTAAGTTTGCTTCCCGCTATTTAGGTCCTTTCAGAGTCCTTGAGCAGATAAATCCTGTAGTATATCTCCTGTCCCTTCCGCCGCGCCTGAATATTACTGATACCTTTCACGTCTCCCTCTTGAAACCCGTTCACATGTCTCGGTTTTCTGAATCATCTGCTCGGACTTCGGGTACGTCTTCGGACAATTTTTAGGTGAATGCTATTGTCAGTGCCAAAGTGGTGCATGGCAAAAAAATATTTTTGGTCGATTGAAAGGGTCATGGGCCAGAGGATAGGACCTGGGAGCTGGTTGAGCACATTCGTGCCCCCCAGCTTATTGTGGCTTTCGAGCATGGCGAGGCTTGCAAGGAGGGCACTAGGGGGGGGTAATGTTAGGCGCCGGGATTCTCCTGCTGCGCAGAGTGAATCCCAAGCCTTACCTTTCCTGCTGTCTTCCATTCTGTCTCGGTCACAGTAGATGCTGCTCAGCAAAGACGTCAGTATTAGAGACTCTTAGGTTTCTATGACCTCCTACATGATATATAGCCAATTATCAGACTCTGGCGGGGCTCCTAAAGAACCTCAGCCCATCCGTCATGGGCATCAGCTTCCAGATTCTGCATCCACCTTTAAATCCCTAAAAATATGTCATATGGAGTTCAAGTCATGTGACTGTGAGAGGCAATCGAAAATCTTCTAAGACTCCTTCTGAAAACAAGCCTTTCAGGTCTGTAGGGTATGATTGGATCATTATCTTGATAAAAGGTGCAATGATGCCCAAACTTCAGCTGCCTTACAGAAAGCATGATGTCTTCTCCTGAGAATTCCAATGCAAACCCCAAAATATTAGTGAGTGGAAGGCCAATGCCCATGAGGAATGAGCTTGTTTCCTCAGTAAGGATGGTAGAAGCTGGTATTTTTTATCTGCACCACATTTACAGCAGGTCATAACTGCCAGAAGGTGCTCAACTAAGTATTAAAAATGCTTGATATTAAGAGGTTGAATAATTCCAAGACTGCAGTATTCATTAAAAGTGTTGAACTTCCAAAAACCACCAATATATTAGTTGATTTTGGTTGTTTTAATTGTTCTTGGTTGATTCATTAATTGCAAGGAGAAAGTCTGTAAATTTTGCAAATGCAACTAATTTGCAATGGGGTTTGAATATTTCAAGCGCCAAACTATTTATATACTCGTGTAGCACTTTCAAAGACAAACTCAGCGATACCTTTACATGAGAAGTCCATTCCTCTGTAACTGAGAAACCAGTGTTTGAATTTATATGCAAATGAGGCTGAAGGACTATAGTAGATCTGAAGTATCTGTCACTCCAGCTCAGTTCGCAGCCCAGCACCGAATCTTCCTGCTTGACACCCTCTATTCTGCTCATCGTGCAGGAGGAGTCCATGCTGGGTGAGGAATACAGCTTGAGCAACATAAGCTTCAGATTTAAACTCAAGAGAAATGTGCTGTCTTTCAGGTGCAAAAATTAAAGATGTGTCTGACAGGATATCAGGACTCTTCAGACCTACAGATGACTACCCATTCCTGCCAATACATGTGGGGACAAATGACACTGTGGGAAACAATCTGGAAACCATCAGCAGTGACTTTGAAAACTTAGGTAAGAAAGTGAAAGAACTGGGAGCGCAGGTGGTCTTCTCTTCCATTCTTCCAGTGGATGGCCATGGAACAAGGAGGTGGAAGAAGATTCTGCAGGTGAACAACTGGCTATGTCGATGGTGCCCTCAGCAAGGATTTGGATTTCTGGATCACGGAGTGAATTACCTATACGATGGACTACTTGCTAGAGATGGGGTGCACCTTACGAAGACTGGAAAACAAGTAATTGGAAGTTGCCTTGCAACTGTCATCAGAAGAGCTTTAAACTAGAATAATGTGGGAAGGAAGCAAAAAGCCAGAAAAAGCCATACACCTGACAAATACTATTGAGAATTCTGCTATTAGAAGTGAAAGGGAAGAACAAAGACAAAAAAATCTAAATAATAAAAATATTGAAGAAAGAGAAACCAATCACAAACTAAAATATTTCTATATGAATGCACAAAGCATGGGCAACAAACAAGGAGAATTGGAACTACTAACGCAGGAAAATAAATATGATGTCATTGGAATCACTGAAACTTGGTGGGACGATACACATGATTGGATTACAAGGCTAGAAGGAAACAAGTTATTTGCAAGAAACAGACTTGATTAACGAGGAGGAGGTGTCGCACAGTATGTTAGAAAAGCGTATATCTGCACAGAGATTGAAGCTTCAGAGACTGGGAGTTCTGTGGAAACTGTATGGGTAAGAATACAAGGACAGAACAATGGAAAGGACACCATTGTAGGCATTTACTACAGGCCGCCTATGCAAGCTGAAGATATGGATGAACTCTTTATGCATCAAATGGCCAAGTTCTCCAAAAAATATGACATAGTGGTCATGGGAGATTTCAACTATCCAGACATTTGTTGGGAATCTCTCTCAGGCAAAACTGACAGGTCAAGGAAATATTTATCCTCTCTTGCTGACAACTTTATCTTCCAAAAGCTAGGGAAGAAAACAAGTGGATCTGCTACCTTGGATCTAATCCTTATAAACAGGGAGGAAATGGTTGAGGAGGTAAGAGTGGCTGGAAACCCTAGGATGTATCGACTATGCTATTTTAGAATTTTGGATAACTAGAGGAGGAAGAC
>VIAB01029910.1:9361-20931 GCA_009801035.1 Oophaga pumilio
TAAAGATGCCCCCATACATATGAGGCACGGGTGGGCTCACAGCACGATGCGCACCAACACCAGTGAGCGCAGCATCCATGTGGTAATCTATGTTAATCATTATTATGAGCTCATATATCCATGGATCCACATCTTGGGAACAGCTATAGGTTACAAATCACTGAGGTACATCAGCCATAACGTCATTAATTGGGCACAAAAATATATGTATAGCAAATAAATAACAGTGAGATCCATAGCATATGGATAATGATTTAACGGGTAAGTATTCATCCATGACTAAATCAAAGGAATATATAATCTACAAATAACCACATGAGATGCAGAGTTCCTTTATGTGAAAAAATCCGTCAGATCAGAAATTAAAGTCATCAGATGTATTTCAAGGGAATAATATATTTTTCTTCAGTAAAGTAACTAGTTATTGTGTTACTAGACACAATGGCTCCAAAAGGTTTGAATGAAGCATTAAGCTTTGCTCCGTTTTTATAGTATCTCATGAAGCCCATCATTTCACGATTTGCAAGTTCTTATCCCTTAGTATTTCTTTCCCTTAGGTCTGCCCCCGGTCCTTAGGGGCGTGTGGATTTGTTTATTTTTATTATATTTTGTTTTTTGCTTTTATTAATTCTATCATAATTCTGTTACTAGTGATGCTGTGCTGATGGGACCCCATTTTTGACTCCAGATACCCTTCTTCTATGACAATTACCTCAGTGGAAAATGCACTTCAACCTGATTTACTGAAGAAAAATATATTATTCTCTTGAAATACATCTGATGACTTCAATTTCTGACTGATTTTTTCACATAAAGGAACTCTGCATCTCATGTGGTTATTTGTAGATTATGTATTCCTTTGATTTCGTCATGGATGAATACTTACCCGTTAAATCATTATCCATATGCTATGGATCTCACTGTTATTTATTTGCTATACATATATTTTTGTGCCCAATTAATGACGTTATGGCTGATGTACATCAGGTGATTTGTAACCTATAGCTGTTCTCATGATGTGGATCCATGGATATATGAGTTCATAATAATGATTAACATAGATTACCACATGGAATCTGCACTCACTGGTGTTGGTGCGCAATATTGCGGTGAGCCCACCCGTGCCTCATATGTATGGGGGCATCTTTATTCCAGCATTTGCTGGTTGTGACGCCTGCATATGCATGTGGGGCCGGCTGTACCAAGCACGCATGCGCCACTCTTTCCACCTGTGTAATTCTTCATGGCGCTGTTGGTGCTGATGCATCTGTATTAGACTATTCTGACTCACAGGACCTGTGAGTATTATTGCGCATGCGCCACCACAACCAGCACCATTGGTCAACAATAGACATGTGACCCGGTTCATGGGGTTACTTGAAGGTCCCTCAGGCACTTCCTCAATACTCCCTTGAGAAAGCGGCGTGTTGCTGCCGCGAAACGCGCGTCGAGATATCGCACTCCTTCGGACATTCCTCCTCACAGCTCCTCTGTGGTAAGTTCTGGCATGACTTTGTTTTCATTTCCTCTGAGATAGTGTCATACTATCACTTTTTTTGTTTGAGGGATTGTGCAATATGACTCAGTGATGACTATGAATGTTATGTAACTATAGGACTCCCTTGCCACATCATCAGATTGCTATCCCTTTATCGTGATAATGGAGTACTATTATGATAGTCAGGAATGGCATGTTATTACATGATTTGGTGTTCTTATGTTGCCAGACAACTACTCTTGTATTTTCTCCTATTGAGACTACTCATTAAGGGGTCTTTTCTAATTTTGGGAATTGTGCAATACTACCATTTTTGATTGATCTATACCATCATAAAAATTGGAAATGATTTATATTATATTACTTGGTATGTGTACTGTGACATGGTCCAGTGTTAACCTCTCCCTCCCCTGATTTGGGATTTACACTTTAGAACTGTGAGGGGGTGGGGGTATACTTCTTGCTGTATGTATCATTGGTATCACTTTTTGATATTTTAAACTTGGCATCAATAAAATTAGAATTTTTCATATAATAATTGAACACTGTTTGGCTCTATTTTCCTCTTTGCTATTTTCACAATTAAACATGAAGCTTTGTATGTGGACCATATGGAGATGGAGTAAGGCAAGAGAGAGAGAGATACCACCCATCCCAGCCTCATCTCATCTGCTCAGTGCAGATTGGGTAACAAAGAGGAAGTGGAGGCTGAGGAAGAGGAGGCAGAACAGGAGCTGGCTGACAGCGCAACAGAGGTTAGTACCCACACAAGCTTCATCCTGTCTCATCCTACATACTACGTAGATATGCTGAGGAGCAGAATGAGGAGTAAAAGATAGAAGGGGAGGATGAGAAGATGTAGAGTGGTCATCATGGTGAGACAGGGAGACAGTGTTGGCTGTAAGGACTCTGGCACATATGGCAGACTTTATATACAGCTACCTTTCCCGTGACCATTGCATTACATTCATCTTAGCCAAAAAAGAGTACTGATTGTTCACCCTGATGGACCCATGCTACAAGGAGAACCTTGCATTTCTCATTCATAAGGTCTACTAAAAGGGTGCTATAGCAGAAGGCCATTATGGAAAATATGTTGAAAAATCCCATAAGACAATGCTATTGGCAGGGGGCAAGCTTTCTTGCCCAACCAAGGAGTAAAGGTAAGGGAGGCACACACCAGATACAGCAGAGTCAGCGGTACACTGTCAAATTCCTTGGCCAAAATCATGACACCCTCCCAGCATCCAGGCCCTGATGACAGGGTATTTTTGACAAGGAGGGAAAAGTAAGGATATTCAAGCTTGTCTTTTTCTTTTTGGAAGTGCCGTTCATTGTTTTGATATTTACAGCGCCAGAACCATCATCATTACATGAATACAACACTAGAGCCATCAGCAGTACATTAACAAAGTACCAGAGCAACCATCACTTAATGAATACATCACCAGAATCACCATGAGTACAAGAATATGGAACGAGAACCAACATCAGTTTTGTTGCAAACTGTGTTTGTCATATGACATGCAAAAGACATTGTTTGTTTTCCTTTATCTATAATGGGGGCTGTTTAGTTACCATTAGGGTATCCACCAAATGCTGGACACTTTGATTTAAACCAAACTGACACCATTATAGATTTGTTATATCAGTTGCCATGACTGTCCTTGGGTTTGAGTATAATGAATATTGCTACTTGTGCCTCGTATTGTGTAAATGGTCCAAAAACAATGAATTATTCTATCTCTAACTTTGAAAATGCACTCCCTGTTGAGCCTCACACCTAAACTACACTACTTTTATCCTTTTGTTGTTATTTTTTGTTGAAAAAAGTATCAATTTTAGTGAACGTGGTCATCAAAGCTTGTTACCGGACCCATCAGAGAGGGTAGGGGGTGCTTTAAGTGTCCTGTTACTCTAGTTTTTGACCCATTCCTTTGCTTGGGGGCTGAGGGTTCATTGGAGAGGGCCCATCACCTTCATCGGCCTAGGGCACCAAAATAAATTGTCACAGCCCTGCCCCAGTGCTTTGGAAATAAGGTTTCTTAGGGTCCTCTCTCTCGTAAGCTCTTTTTCTGTTCTGTTTTTTGGATTTTTTTACAGATTTAAATTTTCAGCCAAATTATTCAGCACTCATTCAGATATTGCATAGAAGTAGCTATTTTATTCGGACACACAGCAACCTCTATCTACATTAACACAACATAGAGGATGACAGGAGAGAACTAACACAAACAACTCGGGCTTGCAGCCATCGTGACGAAATGCGCCCACCGGTGACCTTGTCACATGATTGTGGGTCACCGGTTCATAGGTATGACAACCAGAGGTCTCCTGGAGACGCTGCTTTTGAGATGGTGATGGTACTTTGGCGCGAGTTGGACAAACATTGATAAAACGACCAGCCTGCCCACAGTAAAACATGTCCACAACCCCGTTTGAGATGCAACTCCTCCCATCTGCATGAATTTGTCCGTTTGCACTGGTGTGTCCGCCTCCCTAGCAAGGACAACAAGGGTCAGATTTGGTGTATGCCTTTCTCTGAGGCGTACATCCACCCAGATAGCAAGGGACATAGCGACCTCCAATGACCTGGGAGAAGCGTACTGCACCAGAATATCCTGCAGCCTAGGTGACAGACGCTGACAAAATTGGCTCCTAAGGGCAGGGTCATTCCACTGCATTTCATTGGCCCACCTCCTAAACTCTGAGCAGCACGCCTCAGCCGGCCAACCCCAGTGCTTAATTTTCCAGAAACGAGACTCAGCCAAGAAGACGCCATCAGGATCCCATCCACCGACCGTAACGCTGGTGAACCGGTCGGCAGGGAGAAAGCCCAGGATTGGGGATCACCCTTAAGAAGGGAAGCTATGATTCCCACAAGCTGTTCCTCACTCCCTGGTGAACGAGGGTGAAGCCTGAAGTACAGCTTGCAAGCTTCTTTAAATACCACAAACTTATCTCTCCCTCCAGAGAAGCAGTCAGGGAGAGATATTTTGGGTTCCGTAGAGCCTGCAACTGAGCCGGGGCTCAGATCCCGTCAACTGCTGAAGCTGCTGCTTTATCTGACCTCGCAGCTCCTAATGCTCGTGAGTGAGGGTCTGGATCAGTTGGGAGAAGGCCTGCAGTTGAGCCATTGCTCACCGGAAAATGTGACGGTTGGTGATAATGTCACGATGTGTGACACGACCCAACAGGTGGTCGGTCAGTGGACGACACAACTTACACACAACGGGATGGGAAAGGCGACAGGAGGGCCCTAACAATAGGGAATGAGGGATGGTCACCACCTGAGCTCAAACCTGAGCCTGTCCCTGCACTCCCGTAATGCCCTATGCGGGTCCTTCTCCCCATCACCGTCAGGATACCTCGTCCCTAGTTGTCACCTATCACTGCCCTGGCTAGTGCACTGGTCAGCGAAGAGCACTAGCGTCACCTCTGCAGATAATAAACACAGGGGAAGTAACAAACACCAAAGGGACAAGGTAGCAAAAAACACCACACTTAGCTTATGAGCGCCGCTGCTAAGCTCCACACAGCAGAAAACACAGCAACTGGACTCCAAACACTAGACGTGGCTGACACCAGAGAGCTGCTCCTGCTACGCTGGTTTCCAGAAACGACCTGTATCACCAACAGTCAGCTGATGATGCATCAGGTGACCTTTTAAAGGATATTGGGAATGATCACCACCCACATCAGCTGACCCAGCAGCAGTGCAGTTACACCAGATTGCCAGAGGGGGAAAAACTGACATTAACCCCTGATGGTCCAAAAGGAAAAAAGTTTTAAACTGAGTACAACCAGAGCTTAACTGTGGGTGAGCTTCTTCCATTTTATCTACGGTCATGTTCTTAGTTGTTCATTAGTTTTTGTTAACAGAGTCTTTTCTGTGGATAGCAACTTGGGATTTCCTGTCACAGAGTCCAGTTTCTTATAAGTGGTGTAACTGGTGAATACCCAAGAATCCCTTAGACTGTTCCCCCAGGCTTAGCTCTGAGTCAAATAATAACAATCCAATAGGTGCACAATATCTACAGTAAGACACATGATAAGTATATTCATACAAGTATATATTTGGCAGATTTGGTTCAGAAATTTCATAATTGTCCAATTCATCCCATTCATTCCAAAAACATACTGATACGGAATTTAGATTGTGAGCCTCAGTGGGGACAGGGATGATAATAATGTCTGTAAAGCGCTGTGGAGTATAATAGCGCTATATAAGAAAAGCATAATAAATAAATAATCTGAATAGAGCTTGTGGAAATCCAAAACTTGTCACTTGTGAATGTACCCCAATACTGCTGAAATTGGTTGTAGTATTTTAACTGTTCCTTGGATTGAGCTCCAAGCGTTAAAAAACATCAAGCGCTATTATAGAACAAAAGTCTTTAGCACTCATACTGACTAATGTATATATTTATATATGTCTATATATGATAAGCTGTACCTGTTATTACGCCTGTCTTTATTTTTACCTAGGAGATTTGTGGATTGGTATGAAGAGCATCTCTTCTGTCTTTTTATTTTCCTATTTATCACACATTAATTATTGACCAAGTAGGTGGTTGACAACATATTGACATTACATCACACTAACATGAATTTGTATATGCTCAGGCAATCCTGAAATTCACTTAGTCCTACAATCATTACAGGCTTAGCTGTCCCTCTGCAATATCTCCTATATAATACCTGTCATCCCTATGAAGATTTATTAGAAGCCATAATGTTTGAAAATATCATGTATCTTCTCCACCCCTGCTTTTTCTAATCTAGTCTCCAGGAACTAGGTATAATCAGTTTACAACTCTGTAGCTGGGCTATGAAGACCATAGCAGGGATTCTTGCAATTTCGGAATAGCTCTTAAAGGGGTACAATTATACACCTTTTGAGTAAGAAGCAAACAAATGCCATTTACCTTGTGTTTTTCTTTCTTCTAATTGGAAGCATTAGAGGTATTAGAGGAGCGCTACACTAGTGCAGTTCAAGGGAATGGCATTCTTGCTTAATCATTCATATTCCGTCTTCAAAATGAACAACTATTCCAGCACCAGATTTACTGTCAGCGTAATACAAACAAGTTGCTAAACTGAGAGCTCTGAGCTCTGCTGAAATTACCTCGCATCTCCGGATGGCAGGCAACATTTACAAAGAAATTTCAATAGATTGAAATGAGTCTCCGAGAAGCCTATGAAACTCCCAGCACAAATCCACGAGTGGTTAGATATTGATCATTTTTGCTGCAAAGGATTAGCATTCAGCTTCCAAGTAATGTAATTGACAGACTTTTTTTCTATAATAGAACATTCATTGTAAAAAATGTAAAAAAAATAAATAGCAGAGGCCAGGTTAGTAACCATTCTGGGCATTCACTAGACTACACAGATGCCTACTGGCCACTTCATGACTTTTCTGAGCCAGGATCATATGAAACTATGGAATTTCTGTGGTGCATCGACTACATCTGTAAAAGTGGGAACAAAGCACTTGTTAATTCTCAGAGGAGTTACAGTAGCTGAAGCATTTAATTAAAAGAGAGGCGGCTGGATTAATAGAAAGCTGGGGATAGGATACTTTAATTAAATCCAGGGTTGTCTGCAGGCTTTATTCATGATGTTTCATTATTATCTTAGGGATGAGTATAACCTATACAGTATCCGCACCAGCTTGATTTAAGTGTCTCCATACAGTCCCTACTCAGCAAGCTGTATGAAGACATCTCCATTTTTCTCTGTTCAACCACGGAACATTATGAACTAAGCTGACGGAGAAGCAGCTTTCCAGTATGCCGTGGAGAACGCTTCTGTTAACTACTCAGTTCCCACTAAGCAAAGCATTACCTGACTAATGGAGATCAGTCAGATTGGTAGAGTTGTTAAAATACACAAGCGGAGCTAAACAAAAAAAGAACTTTTAGCATCAAATCTGTCCACACATCAAGGAAGTAAAATAAACAACAGCCTAAGTACCATAACCTAATTCTGTTTTGGGTGCTATTGGAAGCAGAAATTACCCTCATTTGACTTAGTAGCTGCAATAGTTGGGCCGGACTTCGGGTTTCAGGGATGGGGGATTACAACATCATGCACAGTGAGATTCCACAACTCTCTGCGGCCCCTCTGGCAGTAAAAGAGTAATATCTCACTAGATCTCACTCTTTGCACTAACCCAGCAATGCCAAGCTGTTACCTAATGTTACCGTAACATTGAGAAATCTTGCTCTTTCATTGCTAGAGGGGCTACAGAGTGTCATGGGATCTCACTCTGCATGCTGGGATTTCACAACCCAAACGTTGAGTCCAAATTTTCCTAGAAAATCAAGCTTCTTTGGGGGCTATTAAGGTTACTTCTCAGCAGTTTTGTTACTAGACATTATTTTTAAAAAATCACCAGTCTTGGACTGCTGACTCTTTTATAATACAAAAAGGCAGACTGATGATAGCTACTCTTTAAAGAGAACCTGCCATCAGGACCTAGCAATATAAACTAAAGGTAAGTGCATAAAGGCACATGCTGATGATTTAATAGGTACCTTCATAGGAAAAATCTGCAGGCTGTTTATTCTTTAACCCCTTCATGACATGCGCTGTATAAATATGGCATTGAGGGAGCTGTGTTACCACAAACCTCAGTATATATGCGATAATTATTGCACTGGCTCACGATGAGCACTGCCATGATTAAATAAGGGTGTCAGCTCTTTATGAGAGATGACACCCTGCAGCAACGCCCACAATTGGTGCTAACATCGATTGCAAGCGTTTAACTCCTCTGATGCCGCTATCAATGGTGACAACAACATTGAGGGGCATCGCAGAGGGAGGGAGCTCCTCTCTGCTCATCAGCACAGCATGATTGTTGATCGCATTGTGCCGAAGGTCTCCATGGTGATTCCGGGCCAAAAGATGGCCACAGGGTCACCCAGAGACTGTGGTCTGTAAGTGATGGTGGTCAGACACGCCTGCTCCCTGCCTGCAATGCACAGATCTAATCCACTGGAATGCAAAAGCATTGCACAGTTTTAGATTAGCGATTAAGGCAGGCAAAGATGATGTCCTATCCTGGGACAATGTAAAAAAGTAAAAAAAAGTTATTAAACATTGTAAAAATATATATATAAAAATCACAAAATAAAGAACAAAAAAATGAAAAAATATTAATCCAATAAATACATTTATTTATGCAAAAAGAAAAGCGCACATATCTGGTATAGCCAAGTCCAGAACGACCCAACCTATAAAACTAGCTCACTACTTAACTACTTCAGTGAACACAGTTAAAAGATGAATACAAAACTAGGCAACAAATTATGCTGTATCATCATACCGTCGAACAAAAAATTAAATTAAATGTGATCAAAAATCCGAATGTAAATAAAAATGGTATCTCTGATGGCAAAAAGCAAACCACACACAGCTCCATTAGTGGAGAAATGATAAAGTTATAGCTCTCAGAATAAAGCGATGCAAAAATAATTATTTTTTCTATAAAATAGTTTTTATTGTGTAAAAGTGCCAAAACATAAAAAAATATAAATGTGGTATCGCTGTAATCATACTGACCCAAAGAATAAAGCTGCCTTATCAATTTTACCACATGCGAAATGTCAATAAAAAAAAAAATCCTGAATTGATGAAAATATGGAAAAATTATAGCTATCTAAATATGGGATGCAAAAACTTGTTTTTGCAAAAAAAAGCGTCTTTTAGGCAATGTGCGCTTGTTGAGTATTTGCTTGCACAAATTTCTGCAAGGTTTCTGTATTTATTGGCAGGAAAAATGCTGCGTTTTTGCCACATCTTTGTCTGTTTTTTTATGCGTTTTTGAATAAAGATATTTAAAAAAAAAGTTTTGTGATGTAATTTCTTGCTTCAACACCACCTTTTTCCTGCTGATGCAGTGGCATCAGGGTAATGGGATTAGGGCTTGGTGTCAGCAGCCGTCATTGACACCTAGCCCTAGGCTTAAGGCACTGCCACACTTAGCGATCGCACTAGCGATCACGACAACGACTTAACCTGGCGAGATCGCTAGTGCGATCGCTATGTGATAGCTAGTTAGATTCCAAACACAACTCATCAGCGATCTGTGATTCCAAATACAACTCATCAGCGATCTGTATAACAACCTCTGTGGTCGTTGGAAAAACCTAATCCTTCCTGTGACGCTGGTGAAGTCGTTCATAAAGGGTGTCACACTCAGCGATTCAGGCTCACCAGCGGGACACCAACGACCAAAAAATGACTCAGAACGTTCATAAGCGATCAGCGACATCTCAGCAGGGGCCACATCGCTACTACATGTCACACACAGCTAAGTCGCTAACGAGATCGCTACTGCGTCATAAATGGTGACACAGTAGCGATCTCGTTAGCGATCTCGTTAGCGATCTCGCTTAGTGTGGCATACCCTTTAGTAATGAAAATGGTGTCAGCCCATCACCCTCATTACTAAGCTGATAATTAAACACAAACACACACAAAGACATACACATTGTCACCAGCCTATGTAGGAGCGTTAGCAAACGAACGTACATAGGCTGTAACCAAAGAGCAAGTGTTAATTTTAAGGAAAAAAAATGAAACAAAAATTGCGTGGGCTCCCGCTTAATTTTCATAACCAGCAGAGGGAAAGTCGATGGCCGAGGGCTGATGTTAATATTCTGGGAAGAAGCCAATAGCCACAAAGGTTCCCAAGCTATTATTATCAGCTCACAGCTGTTTGCTTAGCCTTTACTGGCTAGTTTACATGGGACCCCAGAAAAACTTGCCATAGGGTCCCCCTATAAAATCTAACCAGCAAAGTCTAGGCAGACAGCTTCGGGCTAATATTAATAGCCTAGCAAGGGGCTAAGGATATTGGCCCCCTCACAGACTAAAAACATCAGCTCTCAGCTGCCCCAGAAAAGATGCATCTATAAGATATAAGCACTTAGCCTAGCACTTCCCACTTGACCTGGAGAAGCATCTATAAAACTCCTCCATGACTAATCTCATAGTGATATTGTATAAAAACACACACCCAGAATAAAGTCCTTTATTTGAAATAATGACACAGACTCCTTTATTGAATCTTAATTAAACCATACTCACAAAACGCCTAATCCACTGACGCCAACATCTCCTGCAACAAAAATAAAATAATAATCCACAATATTCCTCACCTGTCCACAGAGATAAACCATAATGTCCCATGACGATCCTGATGATTTTGATGTGACTGCTTTCAAAGACAGCCATAGATACACTGACATGAAGTAATAACTCCCACAGTTTATCACTGAGCTGCTATAAGGGAGGTCACCAGAGTACATAAGCAGATCAGCTCTGATGATTTCCCTTATGGCACCATTGCTGCATGAAAAAGTTCTCACACAGCAGTGGTGCCGTAAGTGAGAGCACTGGAGCTGATCAGCTGATGAACTCCAGTGACTTCCCTCACGGCAGCTCAGTGATACACTGTGGGAGCAATTACCTCCTGACAGTGTATCATCGGGGGCTGGGTAGAGCAGTCTCATCGCCCATTGTCAGTATTACGGGATTTACACTTTTTCTAGGAGACAAGGGCATCAGGGATTTGGTGTTAGGTGAGTATAATGTTGTTTTTATTTTTTTGAATATGTATGCAATTATTTTACCTTTTTTTAACTGTAAGCACAGGTGCCGGCTGACGAGATTACATCTCCCATCACTGGCACTTGCTGTCAATGTTATCAGTAACAGCAGATGTAGCACGATGGGAGCAGTAGTCTCATCAGCCCACACCTACTGACCTGCATAGAGCAGCACTCTGACCAACAGTTTTACCGGTGGTAGCGCTACCGCAGGTCACAGTCACATATTGAACAAATTTTACCACTATCAGGGAGTGCAATATGGCTCGAGTCTCAGAATCGTTGGGATCCGTTAAAGCATTCCAGAGTTATTACCTCATAAATTGACAGTGGTTCAAAATGAGTCCCGTTTATTAACCTACAAAGTGGCACGGTCCTTAAGAGAGTAAAGGCAATGATAATCTGGTGAAAATTATTATTATTATTATTTATTTATATAGCGCCATTAA
>VIAB01029911.1:0-10999 GCA_009801035.1 Oophaga pumilio
AACGGTCAGATTTTTTAGACGTTGTGTGTGACCCCAGCCTTACAATCTGTCTCCATCCTGCGTGCTGTCTGGGTCAATCTACTTTATGGCCCGCAGTGCTTCCTGAAGATTAAGGGCATAGTCCCGTATACTGTCCAGCACCCTTTGATTGCACCCAAAGAACCTCATTTTTATTTCTGCTGCAGTGCGGGTGTCAAAGGTGCTGCTCAGCTTATCCAGAATTTGCTTAACAGTCTCTTTATCAGTGTTCTATCAGGTCTTTACTTCTCTTTGAGATGCACCAGTTATCTGTCCAATGAGAATGCTTAATTTTGGCTTTCAGACAGGAGGTACACTTCAAATAAACTGCACAGTCTCTCCTTGAAATAGTTCAGGGTATGCGACTCCCCTGAGTATTGTTGTAGCCAAGCTGTTCCCGGTATATATGACATTGATAGCGGCATTATAGGAACTGCAGCGGCATTCGCCAGATCTTGCGGCACTCTGGGGACTGCGGCTGCATCGGCCGCCAGATTCTGCTGTCTTATGAGGGATGAAGTTGCACCTGCCACTGAATCTTGCAACTCTATGGGGGCTACGGCTAGATCTCCTTCTGCGCTGGACATCCTCTTCCCCCTAGTGAATCTTAGCCAGGCTCTGAGTTTCCACTGGCTTACCAGGTGGTTGCTCCTTTGGCTGGATGAACTGTGAGCACCGGGATTCCAGTCCTCAGCTCCCTGTTCTCTGCCAGCTGATGTCTGAGCGCGCGCAGCACTTCTCTTTTCACGCTCTCTCTCAGGCTCCATCCAAGTCGGCATGCCATTCTTCTCCTGCTCGCCTCATGGCGCTGTAACAGAGGCAATCACACAGTTCATTACAGTCTATGGCACACAGTACCTGGCGATACCGGGGAACAGACACTGTTCGTGATGCCAAGTTGGATCGCCCGCCATGGTAGTGGGGAAACTCGGTACTGGGCCACTTCTTAAAGGGGCAGTGTCATGGCAGCAGTGACCCGGTCCATGGCCCTGGGCATCCAGTAAAAGGGGATATGATGAAAAGGCATAATAAAGAGTTTGTAATAAAGTGTTTGTGACACCAACTGTGGTACTCGGAAATAAAGATGTTAGACGACGCTGCAGATTCAGTCCACTGGGACAGTTGTTGATGCAGCAGAGTTGGTTCAGCTCTCCACAGGCAGAGCTATGTCCCAGGGCAGTTAGGATATTAAAGGTAATGTTGGAGGTGAGTGTTGGGCAGGGCAGGTGATGCAGGAAAGATTCAGGAGACACATCAGAGTGCAGTTTCCTTTACCTTTTACTGAGCAATGCAGGTACAGTCTGGGGCTCAGGTTACAGATGGTTCTGGAGTCGGTCAGCCTGGAAGCAATTTGGGAATCTCCTTAGTCAGGTGGGTTGTGATGCCTCCTTTCTAGCGCTATTCTCTGAGGTACTTGCTGCTGTAAACTCTAAGTTCCTCTCTCTGTCTCTGTTACTTAGGTAGAACTCCACTCACATGTCAGTCAGCTGTAGCCTACTTCAGGGATCGCTCCTGTCTGGCGTCTCTGGCTCACACGTGCTGCTGTGTTGTCGAGTAACAGTTGGGGACAGAGGATCTGCGGTCTTCTGCCCTCCGGATTCTGCTGCTGGGGCTTTAGTACCCACACAGCCTCGAGCTCCAGTACCCGGTCTCTGGCGCTCAAGCCTGGGGGTGAGCTCAACCATAGCTCCTAACCCCAGGACCCCTTAACACGTCCTCTCTCCACCCTGTTTAGGCTCTAGCTCCCTACTAACTTCCTGCTTCTGATCAGAGAAAGCAGCTCCCCTGAAGTTGGGTGAGAGCTCCAACTGCTGGCCTGGAGCAGGAACTGTGTTGTATGCTGGAACTACCTGATAAGGGGATCCCTTCTTTGATTCCAGGCATGACATCACCCCCCCAGTCATTGCCATTGTGGCAACCAGACTCCTGGGGTGCCACAAAAGTCACATAGTGGGGCAAAGTAAAAAAGTTAAAAAAAGTGAAAAAAGTTGTAAATATATATTTTTTTAAATTACAAAATAATTAAAAAAATAAAAAATATATTGTACCCATAAATAAATATTATGAAAAATAAAACAATGAAAGCACACATACTTGGTATCGCCGCATCCAGAATGACCCAACCTATAAAACAGTCCCACTAGTTAGCCTCTTTAGTGAATACCTTAAAAAAAGGAGGCAAAAAATGATGCTTTTTCATCTACTGCTGAACATAAGGTGGAATAAAACATGATATAAGTACAAATGTAAATTAAAATGGTATCGCTAAAATTGTCATCTTGTCCTGCAATAAAAAGCCACCACACAGCTCATTCAGCTTAAAAAATAAACAAAGTTATAGCTCTCAGTATAAAGTGATGAAAGCATAATTATTTTTGCTATAAAACAGTTTTTATTATGAAAAAGCGCCATAACCAAAAAAAGATAAATGTGGTATCACTGTAATCGTACTGGCCCGAAGAATAAAGCTGCCTTATCAATTTTACCATACAAGGAATGCCATTAAAATAACAAAAATACAATTGCCGGAAAATGGTACCAATAAAAATGGAAACTTGTCTCGCAAAAAATAAGTCCTCACATTACTCTGTCTGCCAGAATATGGAAAAATTATAGCTTTCAAAATATTGCAATGCAAAAATTAGTTTTTGAATTAAAGTGGTATCTTTTAGTGTGTGACAGCAGCCAAACATAAAAAAATTATATAAATCTGGTACCGCTAAAATCACACAGACTCGAAGAATAAAGTCGTCTAATCACTTATGCTGCAAGATCTACTGCGTAAAAAATAAATAAAATCAATTCTTCACTTGCTTTTGATTTGTTCATTCTGCCTCCTAAAGGTTTGGCACAAATTTATCATGCTGTCTCTGCTGAGCACTTACATCTGGGTTTCTATGTTAATCACTTAAGTATGTGATTCAAACGGAACTCTCAATGGAAGATTCCCTATAGTGAGTCAAATGGAGGCACTGTGGATGCAATGTGACCTGTGATTCAGCGCTGTCCTTCTTTTTATTAGGAGTACATAAAAATGCCATTGGCCACAGTTTGTGCACCTCTGAAAAAAGGGCACTGCTGAACAGAGGCCAGACAGAGTCCAGAGTAGCTCAGCTGCCTCATTATAGTGAATGGATCCCTTGGGGGTTTCATCTGTCACATCACTCAGAGATTTCGATGAAAGCTCCAAGGTAAGTGCTCAGTATAGAGTGCCAGATAAATGTGATCCCAAACGCTATGTAAAATGTTCCCAATTAAAACTTAAAATTAATCCACAAAAAAAGCAAGTCCCCACTCAGGTCCGTCATCTGTCAATGAAAATATAGTGGGCTTCCATTTTACTGGTAGTACAAAGGCTCTAGAAAAGCAAAATGGCCTTCACCCCTAAAATAAATTCAGCAAATTATGTGCTCCCAAGTCCAAATGCCACTCTTCCTTCTGAGCCCCACAGTGTGCCTAAACCACAGTTAGTGTCCACATGTTTGGCATTTATGTATTGATGAAAGCCCTCCCAATTTATGGGTGCATGAGCTGGGCACAATGTGTTCAACAAACTGGTCATTACAATGGCAGTTTGCAAATTTCACTCAGCAACATCCACTGCTGCTTATTTCTGAAAAACACCAATGAAGTCAAAATTGTCACTAGTTTTTAGAATGGTGTTACTTTTGGGTATTTTCTGAAATAGACCACTTAAAGTCACTTCAAATGTGATGTGGTCCCTAAAAAATGGTTTTGCTAATTTCTTTGGAAAAATGAGAAATTGCTGGTCAACTTTTACCCCTTATAACTTCCTAACAAAAAAAATTAGGTTTCAAATTTTGTGCTGATGTAAAGTTGACATGTGATAAATTTTATGTATTAACCATTTGGTGTAATATAATTACCTGATTTAGGGGCATAAAAAATAAAAGCTTGAAAATTGCTAAATTTTCACCAAATTTCCATTTTTTTTCACAAATAAACACAAGTCATATCGAATAAATTTTACCGCTATCATTAAGAATCTCAGAATCATTGGATTCATTGAAGTGTTCCAGAGTTATTATCTCATAAAGTGAGACTAGTCAGAATTGTAAAAATTGGCCTGGTCATTAACGTGCAAACAGCCTTAGGGGCTAAAGGGGTTAAAGGGCTCTGGTGTTGCGCCATACGTGGTGGAGCTAAACCTGAAGGAGTCCACAACAACAACATAGACACACATACCCAGGGACCCTATTTTTCTGTATTGGGCAGGGGCAAAGAAGACAAGTACCGATCCCACGGATACCACCCCAAGCCACGTTAGATATGTAGACATTTTATGGATGTCACATCTTTGTATATGGATAAAAAGGAAAGATTATTGAAGGTGTTGAGAATTACTATATTCAGTAGGGATCATTTGACTTGACTCACAAGAGTTATAAAATCTTAGTTTAATAACCCAGAATAGTTATCTAGAATGTGTTTAATTCTGTTTTAATTGACTTACAAAGATTAAATAATAACATGCACATAAAAATGTAGTATTTAAGATGATTTCTGAATTCATTCATATAAAGTTCAGAAAATTATTAAATTAAAATAACATTACACAGAAAAAGACTTAAAATTTCATGATTGTTTTTATCCTAGCCCGGCAAAGGGGTTATTCTCAAGATTGCGGTTCAGGAGCATGCCTTATTTCCTGTTTGCAAAGGGCTTGACAATTGAAAAGCATGATCAGCAGCATGGCTAAGCTGCAGACTCAAACTATATGCAAGCATAGGCTTCTTTGCCTTTGCAGTATCAGAGAAGTGCTTTGGGACTGAAGCTGGGTGGATCTAGCAATCTTGCCATTTTTCGAGCAGCACATTAAAGATCTATAGCAAAGCGATTGCAAGTGTACCCTACTTTGCCTGCAAAATTGGCCACCCTGATATTTTGCTAAGGTGGCTATATACATAGGTACTAAGCAGTACAAAATAAAATAAACATTTCCTCCCATTTTTGAAAATACGGTAAATTGAAAATGAGAAAACCACTTTAATGTAACATCAGTTTTTCTTCTCATCATTGTAGTTACTAACCCAGCTTAACTGAGTTTTATTTTCTGAGTTTTCATTATAGTTCTGCAATCTAGACAGTTTTGAACAATTTACATTATGTAGTTTAGGGTTGGTAGCAATTATTAAAATGGGGCTGAGGGCAGAATACAAACAAGCAAGGATGACTCTTGCATCATTCATATATGGCCCAACATATATCAAAGAGTAAATCCACAAAGAACTATCCAGTCCAAACAAAACCACATACAGAACAACTAGCAAAATGACAGCTCGAGACGCCTTGTACTCAATAGATTTACCGACATTATGTGAGCTCCGCATGTCCTTGATGTTTTTCTGATGGTGGAGCAGAACATTGACAATATAAGTGCTTGTCAATGTCATCAATGCCACTAAAATAAAGTCCTTTACAACCAGGAGTGTCCCATTGATGATGAAAGAAACTTGAGTCAAAAAGTCCGTTCTGCAGCTGACGAGATGCAATGTGTATGGTGAATTTGTGGTATTACTTTTTGCATGGGCAAATGTAACACTAGAACAGTAGAGTAGCATATTAATGATGAATATAACTATAATGATGACCACCATATTTTTAGACATTTGCTGTTTTAGATAGACCCTTACTCTTGTTGTAGGAGCAATGAGGATGCACTGATGACAACTAAGTAGACTGGTGATAGAAATAGACATTGCTCTGCTCGTTCTGTAGCTATAAACAATGAGTTTGCATGCAGCATCATTTAATAAATGCTGATATCCAGTAATGTACATATATTCTGGGGTTCCACGTGCCAACAGAACTAGTAGATTCATTACCGCTAACACTATAAGTATAATGCTAGTTGGAAGCAGCTTCTTCTCGATAACTTTAGCCAAAATAAATTTAATCATAATATAGACATTTCCAGGAATCCAAAGTATCATCGATGGGATGAAGGCAAAGCCATTGATGGGTTTTATTTCCATAAGGTTTGATTGTTCCGAAACCTGAAAAATAAAATGTAATACTGTTTGTCAAGGGTTTTCCATAAGAAACTTTTTTTTGGCTGGGACAGTAAAACAGCTAAGATTCGTCGTTCTTGAATAAATATAATAAAATGAAATACATATTACCGTATATATTATGAGCATGGTCTGATTCAGACGCACTCGCAGCATGCTGAGATTTTTTCTCCACGAGAAAATAATTTGTAGATCTGCACTGCCCTATAGTATAACATTGGGCCAAGTGCTATCAGATATCAGATAACACATCGGATAACACTCAGCCGGGTTAAATGCTCGTGTGAGCAAGCCCATAATGATATTTCTTGTACTGGTGATTTTCACATACAGTAATACTCCTGAAATAATACATTCAACTTATGGTACTTTATTTTGCTAGTAGTTTGTGTTGCCCTAGTTGTCATATTTGATTGTTAGATTTGGATTGTTCTTGAATGGTGATCATTTTCATTACTGATCTGAAAGATGTCTAAGACCATGGGTACACCCGGGAAATAAAAGTCTATCCTCATGATATGATGCTTGCACAACTGCTGTGAAAATTACATAATATTGAGCAAAGAATAAAAATTATTTAAGCAAAATGGATAAATTCTTTAAGCAAAATGTTCCACAATTGTGGCACAAGTAAAATAAAATAAAACATTGCCATGTGCCAAATGTATTATATGTTTTAGACACTTTTACACCTTTTCAGACAGTTTTTAAATGTGTCAGAAAAAAATGTGGCCAGTTAACTAATAACATACTAATGAAGTGTGTCACAATTGTGATGACAGTTTATTCTGTAAAGTAAACTAATAGATGGGGTAAAAAGGGTAAAAAAGTGCTTAATATGTCATGCAAAATGTGCCAAAATTCAGGCAGCTCTGTTAGATCGTCTACTGCAGGGTTCCCCAACTCCAGTCCTCAAGGCCCACCAACAGGTCATGTTTTCAGGATTTCCTTAGTATTGCCCAGGTGATAATTGCATCACCTGGGCAATACTAAGGAAATCCTGAAAACATGACCTGTTGGTGGGCCTTGAGGACTGGAGTTGGGGAACCCTGGTCTTCTGAATCATGTGTGACCATAACCATATGTAAACCAAAAGTTGCTTTTACAATGTAAGGCCATGTTCACATGTTCAGTATTTGGTCAGTATTTTACATCAGTAATTGTAAGCCAAAACCAGGAGTGGAACAATCAGAAGAAAAGTATAATAGAAACATGTCACCATCACCCACGCATGGTTTTGGCTTACAAATACTGAGGTAAAATACTGAAGAAATACTGAACATGTGAATGTGGTCTAAGATCTAAAAGTTTCAATGTGAGTCCCATAGGCCTATATTTGTAAAGCAACTATACGTCCACAGCATATGGTACTCTGGAAGCCAGATGAGCTATATTGTGGTCCTCAAGCTCAGAAGATCAGAACAATGGAAAATGGAAAAGCTAGCAATTGTTAAATATTTGAATACAAGCACCACACCACACCACCACATACATAGTTCTATTGGAATAAGGAATATAATTTGCCTTTTAAATAAAAGTTCTGGTGCATCGAGTAAATGAGCTCACCTCTTACAGAGCGCCCTGATGGATTGATGCTTTGGTACATTGCAAAAGTTTTATCCTTATTTATAATAATTTCTTTCTGACATAATGCCCCTGGTAATTCATTAAGCTAAAGCAATTAGCAAGGTCTTCACTTTAGAATAACATTGTTGACCTTGTATCTCAGTAATTCTCTTGCTATCTGAAAAGAAATAATAAGTCTCTTAACCCTGTTCATATCATATTCCATGTTTAGTGAGCTGTGCTATAGTCATATTTAATGTGACTGATTATACACATCAGACTAGTGAACTTACGACTTCTTTAATAAAAAATGGCAGGCTTGGTTGCCAGATTAAGAGTCATGTGGCTCCTAATGAAAAAACTTGTGTTAGGAAAACGTTACACCACCATGTTCTCACTATACAATGCCATAAGTAAGCACTCATGCTCTTGGCTCGACTTATGTTTTGTTACGGCTGTCATCAAGGGGCATGACGCCCCTATAGTACCTCTGTATTCTACTGATTTCATACAGAGATATAGGTAAGATTTTTATCTGATGTGTTCAACACATATCTGACAAACAGAATTGTAGCATGCATGAAGCAATGTATTCTTTTATGAAAGCCTTATTTTTAGAGAGTATATCTCCACACATACTGTCTGATGAAGCTTTGCGCTATTGATCAACATGTACTTTGTGAAGTGCCATACAAGCACTAGTAAGGCAGTGCAGTTTTTATGTTCACTTTATAGCAATACTTATAATTAGTTATGGATGTTCAGTTCTTTAAGTACACAAAACCAGTAAACACACATCCCCTTTGTAAAATAATATCTGCCTACACTATTAACCCCTACACAACCAATGATTTAATCAGCTATCAAGTGCTTACAACAGCCACGGGTGGATCTCGGATCCACCTGGGGCTGTTAACCAGTTAAATGCCGCTGTCAGTGGCATTTAACACTACCCAGCAGGGTAGTGCATCACAAATCACCTCCGGTCTAGAGATGAGCGACTTTGCCTTTTTAAGGGTCGAGTCGGATTTCATGAAACCCGACTTTCTCAAAAGTCGAGTCGAAAGAAATCAGCCGACTATCGGGAAAAGTCGGCGGTCCGACTGAAACACGAATCCCAATACAAGTCAATGGGGAAGCAAAGTCGGCAGGGAGTGGAGAACAGTAAACATACCTACAGTGCCCATTTCAATGCCAACGACATCGATTCTTATTACTTAAAGCTTGGTAACCTTAATTTACTTTATAAACATAGTTACGCATTGAAAACTGGGGGTTATTTTTCTAAAGTTGTGGGGGGGGGGCAGGGCTGGCTCCAGGTTTTCGTGTGCCCCGGGTGAAAGAGTGTCAGTGGGCCCCTTTAACAAATACCACAATTCATGATGCTCCGATACGGCACAGAAATATAGGTATAGTACAATGCCAAATACTTCACTTCTTACATTACATGATATCTATTTTAAATTCTACAATAGCTCAAAAACCGGACAGTATATTACTATACACAGTATTATGGCCACCACATAGTGCGCCATACAGAGTAATGAGCCCCATATATTGCTCCATACATAATTGGTACCATATAATGTTCCATACAGTATATGATGAGCTCCACATAATGCTCCAGTATATGATGGTTCCCATGTAATGTGCCATACAGTATAGGACGGTCCCCATAGAGTAGAATGAGCCCCACATATATCTCCATACAGTATGAGTCGCATATAAAGCTCAATACAGTATATGATGGGCCCATATATTGCTCTATACAGAATGGGCTCCATATAATGCTCCATCCAGAATAGGCCCCAAATGTGCTCCACATGATGCTCCATACCCTATATGATGCCCTATAAGTAATGAACCCTATATGATGCTCCAGTATATGATGGGCCCCAAGGATGATGCTCCATTGTATGATGGTCCTATATAATGTTCCATATATAATGGGTCCCATATGATGTTCAATATATAATGGGCCACATTTTTAATGCTCCAGTGTATGATGGGCCCCATTTATAATGCTCCAGTGTATGATGGGACCCATGGATGATGCTCCAGTGTATGATGGGCCCCATTTATAATGTCCAGGTGTATGATGGGCCCTATGGATGATGCTCCAGTGTATGATGGGCCCCATTTATAATGCTCCAGTGTATGATGGGCCCATATAATGCTCCATAAATAATGGGCCCCATTTATAATGCTCCAGTGTATGATGGGCCCCATGGATGATGCTCCAGTGTATGATGGGCCCCATTTACAATGCCCAGGTGTATGATGGGCCCCATGGATGATGCTCCAGTGTATATATGGGCCCATATAATGATCCAGTATATGATGGGCCCCATGGCTGATGCTCCAGTTTATGATGGGCCCCATTTATAATGCAACAGTGTATGATGGGCCCCATATGATGCTCCAGTATATGATGGGCCCCATGGCTGATGCTCCAGTGTGTGATGGGCCACATTTATAGTGCTACAGTGTATGGTGGGCCCCATATATAATGCTACAGTTTCTAATGGGCCCTATCTATGATGCTCAAGTGTATGATGGGCCCCATATATAATTCTCCAGTGTATAATGCTCCCCATATATTGCTCCAAACATTTAAAAAAATGAAATACCACCATCCGGACTATTTCTTTGATTGATGGGGCGGTCAAGAAAGAGGAACCCATGTGCATTCTGTCGATTGACGCAGAAAAGGCTTTCGACAGGGTGCACTGGGATTTTATATTTCAAACGTTAGAAGGAATTGGCTTAAAAGAAAGTATGCTCCATAGAATTTCTGCACACATTTTTAATTAGGAACGGCACGAGGCAAGGCTTTCCTTTTTCACACTTGCTTTATATACTCACTATGGAACATCTAGCAACCGCGATACGGAATAATCCCTCCATTAGAGGCATAAAAGCAAAGTCAGAAGAGCACAAAGTGGCACTTTTTGCAGATGATGTCCTATTGTATGTCTCTTCCCCAACTATAAGTCTCCCAAATATTATCTGAGAATTACATAGATTTGGTCGTCTGAGCAATTTCAAAATTAATACTCTCAAATCGGAGATTCTCAATATCTCAATCCAACCAAGTGAGGTGAAGAGTTTGGCAACTTCATTTCCCTTTAAGTGGTGTTCAGATTCTCTTACCTATCTAGGAATAAAAATCACCGCGAAAGTTTCAAATTTTTGTGAAACAAACTTTAAGACAGCTTTACATAAAGCTGAGTTCGACTTAGAAAAATGGCCTAAACTACCTTTATCTTGGTTTGGAAGAGTGAGCGCTATTAAAATGGATCTATTACCCCGTCTACTACATAATTTCCAAACAATCCTCTTGTATTTACCTGCCTCCTTTTTCTGACGTCTTAAAAAAGCGA
>VIAB01029913.1:4124-17982 GCA_009801035.1 Oophaga pumilio
ATAAGTACATTGGACCCTATAAGATCAGTAAGATTGTAAGTGCCATTGCTTGTCGTGTTCAACTGCCCAGAACTATGAGAATTCACCCTGTCTTTCACGTTTCCCCACTAAATGCAGCTGCACCCAATACATTTCCTGGACGTTCTTTTCTCCATCATGACCCAGTGCTGGTTGATGGTCAGGAGGAATTTGTGGTAGAAAGGATTCTGGATTCCAGGTTGTATAGAAATCAGCTACAATATCGGATTAAATGGCTGGGCTACCCAGTTGAAGACAACTCATGGGAACCAGTTAATAACAATAATGCCCCTCGCTTACTCCGTCAGTTCCATCAGAGGTACCCAGACAAGCCTGGTCTGAGGTCATCCGGAGGCTATCCCTAAGGGGGGAGTAATGTAAGGTTCTCAGTCTCTTTTGCCATACCTGATGTTTTTGAAACCTAGTTTTTCCATCGGCCATTTTGCTTTCTGTCCTCCTGCAGCTACCTTGCCCTCAGTCAGTACGTGGTTTCCAGCTTCTATGTTTCCTCCCTGTTCTCTGCCTCTTGCCTTTTTAAGCAGCCTCAGCTGTTCAATCAGTGCTTCTGAATCATGTCTGCAGTTAGCCTGTGACCTGGCTCCTGGAAGTCTTGGACATAGTATTCCAGCTATCTCCTACTGTGGCTCTTTGGGACACTTGTGGACACTGGAAAACTGCTGCTTGCCAAATCAACATTTGCCAGGGAAGTAACAGAGAGAACCATGAACCTTTTTCTGCAGTTTATACTGAACTTAAAGTTTACTCTGGCCTGCTGTGTCTCCTGCCTCTGTAACTGCAAACTGTGTGAAACCTTTTCCCTGTGGCATTACTTGTATGAAGTAATCCAAGCACTTCTTAACCAAACCTGTGTCTCCTATGTTTTCATCGCACCAAAGCACAAGACTCTATATAGACTGTATACAATACATCACATAGGGTTAGCGTTGGGATTAGGGTTGGGATTAGGGTTAGGGTTAGGGGTGTGTTGTGGTTAGGGTTGGGTTTAGGGTTAGGCTTGTGGTTAGGGTTGGGATTAGGGTTAGGGGTGTGTTGCAGTTAGAGTTATGGTAAGGGATGGGATTAGGGTTAGAGGTGTGTTGGGGTTAGGGTTGGAGTTAGAATTTAGGGGTTTCCACTGTTTAGGCACATCAGGGGCTCTCCAAATGCGACATAGCGCCACTATTGATTCCAGCCAATTTTGCGTTCAAAAAGTCAAACGGTGCTCCCTCCCTTCCGAGCCCCAACATGTGCCCAAACAGTGGTTTACCCCAACATATGGGGAATCAGTTTACTCAGGAAACATTGCTCAACAACTTTGGGGGTCTAATTTCTCCTACTACTCTTGGGAAAATAAAAATTGGGGGCTAAAAAATCATTTTTGTGGAAAAAAATGATTTTTTATTTTTTCACGGCTTTGCATTATAAACTTCTGTGAAGCACTTAGGGGTTCAAAGTGCTCACCGCACATCTATATAAGATCCTTAGGGGGTCTAGTTTCCAAAATAGGGTCACTTGTGGGGGTTTCTACTGTTTAGGCACATCAAGGGCTCTGCAAACGCAACTTGACGCCCGTAGACCATTCCATCAAAGTCTGCATTCCAAAACGGCACTACTTCCCTTTCGAGTCCTGATGTGTGACCAAACAGTGGTTCTCCCCCACATTTGGGTACTAGGGTACTCAGGACAAATTGGACAACAACTTTTAGGGTCCAATTTCTCCTATTACCCTTGTGAAAATAAAACATAGTGGGCTGAAAATCATTTTTGTAGAAAAAAAAGATTTTTATTTTCAAGGCTCTGCATTATAAACTTCTGTGAAGCACTTAGGGGTTCAAAATGCTCACAACCCATCTAGATAAGTTCCTTGTGGGTCTAGTTTCCAAAATGGGGTCACTTGTGGGGGAGCTCCAATGTTTAGGCACACAGGGGCTCTCCATACGCTACACGGTGTCTGCTAACGATTGGAGCTAATTTTCCATTCAAATAGTCAAATGGTGCTCCTTCCCTTCCGAACCCTGCCGTGCACCCAAACAGTGGATTATGACCACATATGAGGTATCGGTGTACTCAAGAGAAATTGCCCAACAAATTTTACGATCCATTTTATCCAGTTACCCATTAGAAAATGAAAAAATGTATGCTAAAAGAATATTTTTGTTGTAAAAATTAAAATGTCCCATTTTTTCCTTCCACGTTGCTTTAGTTCCTGTCAAGCACCTGAAGGGTTAAAAATCTTCTTGAATGCAGTTTTGAGTAGCTTGAGGGGTCCAGCTGTTAGAATGGTGTCACTTTTGGGTATTTTCTGCCATATATACCCCTCAAAGTGACTTTAAATGTGAGGTGGTCCCTAAAAAAAAAATGGTTTTGTAAATTTTGTTATAAAAATGAGAAATCGCTGGTCAACTTTTAACCCTTATAATGTCCTAACAAAAAAAAAATTGTTTCCAAAATTGTGCTGATGTAAAGTAGACATGTGGGAAATGTTATTTATTAACTATTTTGTGTCACATAAGATTCTGGTTTAACAGAATAAAAATTCAAAACATGAAAATTTTCATAATTTTCACCAAATTTCCAATTTTTTTTCACTAATAAACGCAAAAATTATCGGCCTGAGTTTACCACTATCATGAAGCCCAATATGTCACGTAAAAGAATCTCAGAATTGCTAGGCTCTGTTGAAGCGTTCCTGAGTTATTACCTCATAAAGGGACACTGGTCAGAATTGCAAATAATGGCCAGGTCTTTAAGGTCAAAATAGGCTAGGTCATGAAGGGGTTAATAGATAGATAATTTGTAGATATGAGCTAATGAATTCGAGTGGAATTGAATTCTACTCAAATTTTACTAAAATCTACATTCTGAGAGGGTTCTACAGATATGCGTTGACAGTCACTGTGCATGTTGTGACTTCAAGACACCATGACCTTTCAAGCACCTGTACAGGATTGGAGGAGTGGTGTATAGTAGTGGAGGGGTCGAAGAGGTGAGCGACAAGGTAAGACATTTTCTTTTTACATATTTATTTTATTATACTACTGGGTTTGGTGAGAACATAAAGCATAAGGGACATTCAATTCATGGAGAATAACTTCTCTGGAATCTAATTTTCCAGTGAAAACCATGTGAACAAGTAAATTTAAATATTGCCTGATTCTCTCATGTCTAACAGATATCCTTCTAAGAGGGTATTTTTTTTTAGCACAGAGATTTGTATGTTAAGAATCATTGCCGTGGAATTAATGGCGCTATATAAATGAGTAAAATGTTAAAAAATTGCTTTAACCTACTGGGTTGAAGCTTACAATAAAAATTCTTTTCCTAAAATAAATAATAGCCACTATTACATCATCACAATACATACAGCTAATAAATATTATAATTTTGATTCTCTTTTCCTTTCTAAAATTGTTATAGAAATACCAGCACCAGCATTAATATGTTCATAAAATACCTTCCTTACTATTTAGAAATAAATTTTTTATCGTCAAATAATAAAACATTCATTGGCTACATGTTACCAATAAATTTGGTGAATAGAGCAAGTTTGCTTGAAGCAGACCTCCACTGAGATAGCCAGTTAATTTGATTTTGCATAAATAAGTGGAAATTTAATATGACATTTATTTTAAGACAGTCATGCTTGCAATGTGCTTTTTAGGCAGTTATATTAATTACTCCACTTCATGTTTTAACAGCACAAATAGTGAAGCATATGATTGAAATTTAAGGTAGATGAAAATGGCTGCCTTTTTTTATAAATTACTGGAATTGGCAATTGTTGCTAGGTGAGGTCGCAAGAGCAACTCCATATATTGAAAAGAATAAAAGCATATTTTACTCTAGGGTATTTTACCTTCTTTGCATTACGCTTTGGACTGGTTATAAAAGAAGTCCCTCGAGGAATTTCTATTCTTATATTCAAATTCATGCCAGCCACAGAACATTAAGAATATGCCACATTTAGATGTTTCTGTATTTTTTTCTGTACAGTTTTTTGACAATTGACAAAGACTGATGAGACTTATTTTAGTATCTGACTACGCTAGCAATCAGGAATAAACATGAATTTATAACACTGTTGTACATATTTTCAAACGTTGTCAGGTTCAGTTATCAAATGAGCCATTTCTTAAAGATTCTGACCTCTTGAATTCAAATCTGACAATAAGAATATTTAGTTGGCTCTTGTTTCTAAGATATTAAAGTTTTACTTTTACTGCTACATATAACTTGTCAGGCAGGCAGATGGCGCATGCGGTTCATGAACCCAATGTGCCACGGGGCTAGGCTTTCCTATGAGGGATGTAGCTAAGAGACTACATTTCATTCGCTGGAGCACCTGATAGTGGAGTCAGGCTTGAGCTGCAGGTACCTGTCAGATACCACTCCTAGGCACTCTTTGATACTGCAGCTGCTGAAGGTCAGGTTCACAGACACTGACACGAACTCAAGCTCCATTCAGTCTACACCAGTTTTTGGATCCTTGGGCAGAATGGATACTGACACAGAGTTACAGACAAGAATTCAGATAATGGTATTACTGTCTGGACAACGCTGTGTACTGGGATATGTACATGTTCAGACACACGGGTCTCGGAAGAGTTGGTCTCTACCAACTCTTCAAAATTATCTGCTCTTGAGTTTCCCCAAAAAATAGTTATCCCTAATGTGAATGCTACCCATGCAGACTTTTCCTTTCCCTACAAGAAAAGGAGAAACTCCTCATCTTGAAGAAACGTACAAATCTGAGCTCCGATAAAGATTCCTTCATTTATCTTTGCTTCACTCAATCTTGGAAATGTATCAATGAGATACTTGAATATTTTTGCATGTTTATCCATTGTCAATATAAAGTTCTTCACGAGGCCTAACGTGATATTGAACCTTATGTGGGTCAACAAGTGCTGGATGCAGGACATTTTCAGTCCTTGGCTGAAGAGAATGTCAGAGAGGATAGTGTTTTATTGTAGTGATATTCTCTTGCACGACTATTCCACTCACACAGAAAGCAGCACTACTTTGTGCATGCACCCTGGAGACCAAGTAGGTGGGCAGCTACCTTTAAGTAACAATAAAGGGGCTACAAATGTTGGTCATGGTTTATGCACCTCAACAGCTCTTTCATGTTGTCATAGGTTTCTTTCATGTGGACTGCATAACCAATTGAAATTGAAGGAAGCACATTGCTGTTATGTAGCATGACAGCTTTTAGGCTTGTTTTGGACGAATTGATGAAGAGCCTCAATCCCTCTGTATTAGGTTTTAACTTCAGAGATTCTATTAAACTTTTGATGTTGTTGCATGTCACAAGATTGCCCTACATGAGAAAGGATTGGACAAGATCTTAATCACGGTTCCAGAACAAAGAAATCCAAATATCTCCTGCTAGGAGTTTCCACTACTTCAGCGTGGAGCCTATGAGCTCAGCCTTAAGGCTAGGTCTCACATAGCGATACACCAGCGATCCCGACAACGATCAGGATCGCTGGTGTATCGCTACATTATCGCTGCTGAGCTGCCAAACAGGCATCTCAGGCAGCGATCAGTACAAGCGACACTGCGGGTAACATCGCTTAGTTACCCGCAGTGTACCTTGGATACCAGCGCCCTGATGCAGGGAGCTGGTAACCAAGGTACACATCAGGTTTCCAGGCGCTGTGCGGTGCCTGGAAACCCGCTGTGTACCTTGGTTACCAGCTCCCTGCTTCAGGGAGCTGGTATCCAAGGTACGCAGCGGGTTTCTAGGCACAGCCCCGCACCTGGAAACCCGCTGTGTACCTTGGTGCGTGCCTGTCAGCGGGAGACCAGCGATCAAAAAAATGTCCTGGCCTTTCAGCGACGATCAGCGATACCCGGCAGGGGGGCTGATCGTCGCTGAATGTCACACACAGCGATATCGCTGGTGAGCTCGCTGCTGCGTCACAAAACTAGTGACTCAGCAGCGATCTCGCTAGCGATATCACTATGTGAGACGGGGGCTTTATTCTTTGGTAGATCCAAATCTGTAACAAGATTGTTTAGTTCACTTTGTGTATAAGCAGGGTAGAAAGAAGGTAGAGCAAGGGTTAACAACTTTAATTTAACAATGAGACACTCCATGCAGGGAAGTAAGCAGTTAAATGAGGATATTAAAACAGTTAAATGGCAGAATGAGCAGTTCAAATGCAAAGGGATATATAGGGTTAAAGAACAATGACTGAAGTAAAGTCAGTTCACTGGAATAACTTATCCTGTCAGTCGTTTCTCAGGCCGTGGGTGTTGCTGAACAGACAGTAGCGCCAACAACGGCTGGTGCGGTGCTGATCTTGTGAGGTCCTGTAGATAACGATGATCCGTCTTCGGACGGCAGCGGTTGGTTTCCAGCACCTTCCACTTGGTCCCTAGTCCATTAATTAATGCAGCTTAGGAGGAGAAAAATCACAGCACTATTCGGGTTCAATGTAGACCGGCAGGTATATACTGGCAGCCCAGGGCATAAACGTCTATCCCATACCCAGTTTCTCTTAGGCAGCGGACACGCTGTACTCACAGCCATGGAGTGTGCGGGCCCTGATTCTATGGCAGTCATCAGGTACACTGCAGGTCTCTCTCTTAAGTCCCTGTTGGTGGCAGTGGGGATGATCTGGTGCAGGCCTGCGCTTTATTGATGCTCAGGGGACGGAGCCCTCCTCTCTCTCTCTGCCACTCTCCATCTGCTTCTGCCAAACCTGACTACTTCCGTGCATGCTTTTTCTGCTGCCGCTTAGCTGCGCTTCCTGCTTCCTGGAGCAGAGGTTTGTCTGGTCCCCTATTCTTTCCCCCGCACAACAGAGGAGACAGCCCAGACAGATTCGGACCTGGCACAGAACAGGTACCCACAGTACGTTCCTTCTCCTTACACTCCCCCTCTCCTTTAGCTAGCCATTCCATTGGCGAAATTTCCTGCAGCAGTCGTTGACACTCCTCCATCTCTTGGATGATTCGCTGCCAAATAAATTGGTCCTGTTCGTAACGGTTGGGTGGTACTCCTGCTGTTGTCTGTTCTGTGCATCTTAAGTCAGGTTGGGTATTCGAGTCAGGTTGAGTGGTGGAGTCAGGTTGAATGGACGAGGACGGGGCTATGCCCAGGTCCAATGGAGCAGCCATCTCAGGAGTTTCAAGCTCCTGTACCCCTGCTGAGTCGATAAGTGGCAGGTTGAAGAACTCTTCTTCTTCACAGTCGAAAGCTGTAGAAGAGAGTGTTTCCGGAACGATTTGTGCACTCTCTGGTTGGTCTGGATCTCGTGACAAGCAGGGACGCACCATGTTTCGATGGACTACTCGAGTGGGGACGTCTTCTTCCCCTTCAAGTTGAACCTCATAGACAGGGCCATCAGATCCGATCCGGCGTTTCACCCGATATGGAGTCTTCTCCCACTGGTATTCCACCTTGCCTCGAGGACAGTTGTCTCGGACCAACACTCGGTCCCTGGCCTTGAGAGATGTCCCTCGCAGGGGATTCTTTTCATGATGTTCAAGCTCCTGAAACTTGGTCTGCACAAGTCGATGAAGAGTCTGCAAATGATGTCGATGTTCACAGACCCAGGTGCACACCCCATCCGTGGGTAGTCCTCCTCTGGGTCCAACTCCAGCTCAGTGGTCTCTCGCCCTTTTCAGCCGAACAGCAGGGTGTATGGTGCGTATCCAGCTGTGCAGTGCACCCGATTGTTGTATACCTAGACTAATTCAGCTACATTCTCAGGCCAATGGACTTTCCTGTCTTCCTCCAACGTCCTTAGCATCTGAATCAGAGTCCGATTGAAACGCTCTCATGCCCCATTTGCTTGTGGATGTTAGGGCGTTGTCCTAGATTTCTCACTCTGATACAGGCGGTACAGCTCTTCCATCACTCATCCTTGAAAACAGGCGCCTTGGTCCGAGTGAATTCTCTTCGGACAACTGTACACTCGGATAAAGTCTCTGCAAATGGCCCGTGCTGCCGATTTGGCAGTCTGGTCCCTGGTCGGAGTCACCACAGCAAATTTGGTAAAATGATCGGTCATCACCAGACAGTGTGCATATCCAAGGTGAGCTGGACCCATGGTCAAGTAGTCGATCATTAACACCTCTAAGGGAGAAGAGGACACGATGGTCTGTGTAGGGGCCCTCTGTTCCAGAGGCATAGCTAGCTCGCAGTTCCTACATCGTTGACAAGCCTCCTCTACTGCATTTTTCTGCCGAGGATGGTAGACCAGCTTCTGCAGCCACTGGAATGTCTTTTCTGGGCCAAATTGGGCCCCTCTCTCATGAGATCCGGTGGCCACCTCGCTGAGCAACCCCTCTGGGAGCACCACTTGCCAGGTGACTTCCAATTCTCCTGCTAACTGCACTTTCCGATACAACAAGCCATCTTCCAGCTGGAGCCTCTCCCACAGCGAGAATCTGCAGGGCTCCCGGGGACTTGGCATCTCTCTCTCTTTGACTGGGCACCCATTGCCTCATCAGAGCGAGCTCCCCATCTTCTTGCTGCAGTCGCACCCAGTCATTACGGGGTCGTCCCAGTGTGTGTTCTCCGGATGTCTCCCCGATCTGTCCCTGCATTGCTGCCAACGTCCTGGCAGGGTTCCGAAATTCAGGGATCTCTTCAGCTTCCAGCTCTTTGTCCCGTTCACGTCCAGGTCACTCATGAGTTACACAGGAAAGCGCATCAGCATGTGTCTTCTCAGCTCCTCTCCGATAGCTGATCTTGTATCGGTACTTGGTCATACGTGCCCCCCATCTCTGCTCCAGTGCCCCAGTTTCGCATTTTCTAGGTGAGCCAGAGGATTGTTATTGGTGCGTACCAAGACTTCAGACCTGGACAGATATTCAGCAAACTTCTTGGTCATGGCCCACACTAACACCAGCAGTTCCAGCTTGAAAGAGCTGTAATTTTCCGGATTTCATTCGGAGTCATGGAGTGACCAGCTCGCATAAGCAATCACCCACTCTTTTCCGTCCTGCATCTGTGATAGTACAGCTCCCAGTCCATGTAGGCTTTCATCTGTGTGAAGGATGAACGGTTGAGAGAAGTCAGCATAGGCCAATACAGGAGCTTCGGTCAGAGCCATCTTTAGAGCTCAGAAAGCTTCTTCCTGGACCTCTTCCCACTGAATAGTCCAATTCTTCACACTGAACTGCACTCCTTTCAACAACTCCAGTAGCGGATTAACAATACAAGTGAAGTTCTTCACGAACTGTCAGTAATACCCAGTAAGTCCCAGAAAGGCCCGGACATCCTTCACGGTTCTCAGAGTGGGCCAGTCCTGCACCGCTGCTATTTTCTCACATGCTGGTCTCACTCCCTCAGGGGATACGACATGTCCCAGATATTCAATCTGCTTACGGAAGAGGTGACACTTCCGGGGCTTCACTTTCAGGCCGTTCTTCTGAAGCCGACTAAACACTTGCTATAGCCATTGCTGGTGCTCCTCAAAGGTGGCCGCATAAATGATGATGTCGTCCAGATAGATGAGGGTAGCTTCAAAGTTAAAATCTCCCAAACTTTGCTCCATCAATCGTTGAAAGGTCCCAGGTGTGTTGGTAAAGCCGAAAGACATCCGATTGAACTCGAACAACGCCATAGGCAGTATGAATGCTGTCTTCACCTGATCATGCTCAGACATGGGCACTTGCCAATATCCACTGGCCAGATCCAATGACGAAAAGTACTTCGTTTTTCCCAAAGCAGACAATGACTCCTCAATTCTTTGCAGTGGGTACGAGTCTTGCACGGTGCAGGCATTCAGCCACGCAGAAATGGAGGGTCCGTCTTTCTTTTGTACTAAGACAATGGGGCAGCCCACGGGCTTTGGCTCTCTCGGATAACCCCACTCTGCAGCATTTGCTCCAACATCTCTTTCACATCCTGGTACATTTGTGGTGGAATTTGTCAGTATCATTCCCGGATGGGTGCGGTGTTTCCTGTTGGAATCACATGGGTGATGGCTGTAGTACAGCCGAAATCATTGTCGTGGTGAGCAAAAATGTCTTGTTATTGCTCTAGCAAAGCTTTCACTTGCTGTACCTGTTGTGGTGAGAGTTACGTTAACTCAGCCCGCATCTACTCCAGGATTCGGTGTCCTTCCTTAAGGGAATTAGGTGATGTCTCAGAGGACACCATTACGGCCACCGTCCAGGCATCCCCCTGCTTCACTGCTAACTGAACGGCCTTTAATTGTATCAACTCTTCTGGCATACCCATTATCTGGGACACTTCACTTTTGGGTGAAAGTGTGAGACTGTCCTCTCCTAATGGCACCTGTTTGAACTTGTTATCAATATAAAACACACCTGTCCACAACCTTAAACATTCACACTCCAAACTTCATTATGGTGAAGACCAAAGAGCTGTCGAAGGACACCAGAAACAAAATTGTAGCCCTGCACCAGGCTAGGAAGACTGAATCTGAAATAGGCAAGCAGCTTGGCATGATGAAATCAACTGTGTGACCAATAATAAGAAAATGGAAGACATACAAGAACACTGATAATCTCCCTCGATCTGGGGCTCCACACAAGATCTCACCCCGTGGGGGGGAACCTAGTGAATGACATGCATAGAGCTGGGACCACTGTAACACTGTAAGAAAGGCTACCATCAGTAACACACTACGCTACCAGGGACTCAAATCATGCAGTGCCAGAGGTGTCCCCCTGCTTAACCCAGTACATGTCTGGGCCCATCTGAACTTTGCTAGAGAGCATTTGGATTATCCAGAACAGTATTGGGAGAATGTCATATGGTCTGATGGTTGGTGGTTGGGCATTAGCTGCTCTAGTGATGTGGCAGCTCCGGACTGGCCCGCGGGCGACACCTCGGCCGACTGGGCATGAGTGTTTTGGGGTGGAGCCTAATATATATTAGGCTCCCAACGTTGCAAGCGGGTGCGCTAGTGTCATTCATGCTTGTGTGTCTGGTGGCTACTCTACCACTATGTCTGCACAGTTGCGTGTGTCCTTTGCTCTGTGTGTGGCCACTTTGGCAGGCAGCTTGCACACTGCTGCGGCTTTGTACCCTTGGCTCTGTGCCAGAGCCTAGTCTGTTTTATGCTTGGGTGCCTGTTAGGCACAAGTTTAGTAGCATCAGGACTGGGGTGCTTAGCCACTTAACTTAGCGTCTGTTTCAGCCACGTGTGCTATTAGCACGGGTCAGTTACACAGCAGGATCAACCCTTTAGCCAGTTCTCAGTCTAGGCAATAGTGTATCGTACCTAGCATCGTTAGAGTCCGTCTGGTTCGGTCACGTATGCTATTAGCACGGACCTGTTACAAAGTAAGGGCAACCACATGCTAATATTCCTGTGGAGTTAATAGGGGATAGCACTTAGTATTCTTTAGTGCAGTACCTCTCCATGTGTTAACTAGTGTACACTCTGGTCCCCATCTTGACTGAAAAAAAACAGAAATGCAGAAATTTTTGCAAATTTATTAAAAAAGAAAAACTGAAAGATCACATGGTCATAAGTATTCAGACCATTTGCTAAGTATTGAGTAGAAGCACCCTTTTGTGCTAGTGCAGCCATGAGTCTTCTTGAGAATGATGCAACAAGTTTTTCACATCTGGATTTGGGGATCCTCTGCCATTCTTCCTTGCAGATCCTCTCCAGTTCCGTCAGGTTGGTGGACAGCAATTTTCAGGTCTCTCCAGAGATGCTCAATTGGGTTTAGGTCAGGACTCTGGCTGGGCCAGTAAAAAATGGTAACAGAGTTGTTCTAAAGCCACTCCTTTGTTATTTTAGCTGAGTGCTTAGAGTCATTGTCTTGTTGGAAGGTGAATTTTTTTTTCATTCAAGATGGGGTGCACAGTGTACATTAATGAGAAAAAAATGATCATTTTGAATTTACTAAATGGCTGCAATGAAACACAGAGTGAAAAATTTAAAGTGGTCTGAATACTTCCTATACCCACTGTAGATATATTTTCAATCACAGAGCGGTCATCTGCTGATGTTCCCCTATACTTACAATTAGGGTACACCACGTAGCTATAGTTAGGATTACCTGGTGAGAGGCCCACTCAGATTTTTGTCCCCCCAAGCTGAAACCATGGCTATGCCTCTGCCTCAACCCCATCGAACAATTTTGTGATGAACTAGAATGGATATTGTTAGTCAGGGCCTCTCATCCAACAATGTCAAAGCTAACGAATGATCTTCTGGATGAATGGCCAAAAATTCCTACAGATACACAAAAAATATTGTAGAAAGCCTTTTCCGAAGTTTATATAGTTGCATGGAGAAGGGTAACGAAGAGGAACAACTCCATATTAATGCTTATGAATTTGTAATATCATAAAAGCTACTAAGGGTATAATGTGCAGATGTCTAGGTGTCCAAATATTTTTGCCTGTGCAGTTTGTTTATGTATAGGCCAATGTGCTATCAATGTTATTAATTTGTGGGGAGAAAAAAAATCATAATGCTTCGACTACATTGAAGAGAATGAATGGTCACTGGCTCAGTAATAATAACTAGATGATTTTCTATATCAGATTGGCATGTCATACAACATTGTAAATTATACTCATCCACTTATGTTTTGCATCCTCTTCAGGCTAATCTATACATTCCCTCTTTAACATGAGTACTTGACTAATGACATTACAAGCTTTGCCAAAAGACTTATTTAGTGCCTGTGGCTCTTAAGATTTCGCTTTCAAATGTATTTTTCCAATTATATTTAATGTATGATTATAGCTTTTATCTATAAGTCAACTTTTGCAGGGACAAAATTACAGACAGACTTATAATTAGAGTACAGTATCATGCTGACACCAGGAACAAAAGACACCCTGGCAACATCTACATAAAGATTCAAACAAGTCGACAGGAGAACATGTGGTTTTTCACAAATACTTGGCCTGTGACCTAATGGGATAGCCGCACTCATATTTGATGAAGGAGCAATTGCTGCAATGCTGTATACTGGTAATTCTCTATTAAAACCTTGTCTTTTGATTTAATATTAATTTTTAATATTTGTATCATAAATTTTATGGAAAAACAAAATAAAATAAGTATATAAATTGTTCATATAACGTTATTTAGTGATATCTTGGTATCCACTCATATATTAAGCATATAATGAAAGAAAAAGTCATCTATATATATAAACATAGAATGTATTCACTATATACTGTAAAAATAAATATTCAGCATCCCTTAATAGGAAAGCATTAAACATCTAAATTATGTGTGCCTAACAAAGGAAATCAGTAATTATATTCTTACTGCCATTAATTGTCAGTAGCCATATTGTTTTGTGCATTAAACATACAGCTCGAACAGGAATAATTGACTCTTCAGCTGGATCATATTTTTCTCCTTTAATATCCAGATGCTTAGCGCATTATTATAAATGATCAGGTTGAAAGTTATATGTGAAAGCATAATTATTAGGGTAGTGCAACAAATTGCAGCTCTCAAGCAACAAAAGCACAAGTGACACAATGAATGCCATTAGTGCCCACTTCATCAATTTCTAGTATAAATTAACTAAATCTGCCAAGGTCTTCTATCAAGTCCCAGTAATGTTGAAAGTATTTCAATTGTTACATTTTCAAAGGAAAAAAGCAAGAAATTTACTTTACAGGGTGTTACGACTTTATGAATCTGTAAAGGATGAGTCATAGATATTTTCAGCAGATACCATTGAATTTTGATGGCCCCCTTAGACTTATAATAGGGACATTTTTTAGAGGGTTTTAGTGTTTTTGACAGCAAAACAATATCATTTTATATTACTTACTTACAGTACAGTGCCATGTAAAAGTTTTGGCACCCCAGGTCAAAATGACTGTTATTGTGAACAGTTAAGCAGGTTGAAGATGAAATGATCT
>VIAB01029915.1:4866-15048 GCA_009801035.1 Oophaga pumilio
GCCATAATGATGAAAAACTAAAAAAGCTATGGCTGTGGGAAGAACGGTAGCAAAAAATGGAAATGCAAAAACGGAAATACCCCTGGTGCTTAAGGGGTTAATCACTAACAAGATTGTTCTATCACTATATAAAGTATAAAAGTAGATCACCTGTTTACTTCAAGAGATGTGCAATGTGCCAGTAAGTTATTTTATTATTACGGCTGGAAAGGGGGTCTTCCTGACCTTCCAAATAGGTGTCCAGCAGCTGCTCACTCCTCCTACCATTCATTTTTGGCCTTCTTCTCATTCCTATTGCACTGCTTTTCTTCTCTAGGCCCCACAATATCACATGGTGTGTGACGCATGTATCAATTACATGTATTATTCCTCACATTACCACTTACAGCACTGCACATGTCAGTCATATTAATGTCATTCATTACATCCTGCATTTTGGTGTGGGGAGTAATAAAGACTAGCAGAACTGGATCCCAGGAAGGAGAAGTAGGAGAAGATATTGTAGCTGATTCAAGGACCAGAAATAGTGTGTATGGGGAGGGACAAGGAGAGGTGAATATAAGATTGTAAAACATCTTCATAGCATTTCCAGCAGATTTGATTTACACAGAATTTATTCTATATGAATCAGAAAAGTTACAGGCAAATTTGGATTAACATGTCAAAATTGAATTTTGTCAGATTCGCTAATTTTTGTAGATGGTTCTTTGCTGAATCTTTGTATCTATATCATGCTGTGATAAGATTTTGCAAGATTGGTACATATATAGGATTTCACTGATGGCAATCCAGTCAGCTGCATTTTTTTGGATAGCTCAGAGGGTTGGGAGACCAAGGAAACAGTTGAAATCTGTGAACGGGATATAGCTCTAATTTAGCCATGTGACCATTTCATTTTGGTGAGGGTCCCACATATCATAACCTCCTTGATCATTACTTGACAGCATATCCTAGAGTTATGCCACCACTTGATGTGAATACACAGATGGAAATATAACTTTAATTTAATGAATCTTGAATTCCCTTTTAAAAACATTAGTGTTGTTGGGAAGATAAATTGAGCTCTGGTTTTTCTGATAAAAAAAGTATTTTTATCTGAACTACTCAGTATCTTTATAATGAATTTCCCAAAATAAGCCGAGTGTTCAGACATTACAGCATCAATATGACAACTGCTTTTACAACTATGTATATTATTCAATATTTGGCTGAAATATGGAAATTATGGAAATGTGCTTGTTTGTAATGTTTTGATGTTCTAAAAGCTTTATGAAAGACCACATGAAAAGAAAATAAAAGAGCAGATTTAAATGTTAATGATGTTATTAGCGGAACAGAGCAATTTTTATCTCACGCGCCATAAGTTGGGCTGCATTGTAGAACAGATTTCCCTTTTGTATTACTCTTTAGAAAAGAAAACATTTTGATTTTTTTGTGTGTCTGTTTCTTAGGCTCACTGTCCAGGCTGAATGCCCCATGCATTTGGAAGATTTTCCTATGGATGCACATGCCTGTCCATTAAAATTTGGCAGTTGTAAGTATTTGCCAGTCTTTGTCTGAAGGTCACTTGTTAATTGGAATGCACTGACTTGTTTTGTGTCATTATTACATTTTTTTTGGTGTGCATAATTACAATGTTCTATAACCGGTACAAAAATTTGTTATTAATAGCAATTCATTAATCACTTTTTAATTCCACATGAATTGCATCTGCTCAAGCACTTAATAATAGGTCTGTATGTATGTTTTATCTGAACTTTGCACTGACCTGTCAGTGGTATCCAAATGTCGCATTAGTAGCAAAAAATATGGGCGATACCAATGCAACGCGTTTCGGGACTTTCAAAATGTTGATGGAAAAAAAGTTTAAACAAATCCTAAAAACAGCAAAGTGGATTTTCTATTAGAATGGAATGGAAAGAATTGGTAAAAAATATTTGAAGTAGGTTTCAAGAAGGATATTGGAGTGGATTGGTGGATTAGTGCGAATCTAGCCATGCAAAAATAAATGTGTCAATTTACTGTGCGTTACCAGTTTATCAGCAGCTACTTGTTTGATACATGTAAAGATTTATTAAGCACATACTGTACATTTCCATAACATCTGGCTGCCAGTAGATGAAGCAATCTGAAGACAGATTTATCTCTTACTCACATGACCATAAAAAAAATACCTACATAGCTTTCAGAAAAAAAAGCAGAACGATCATTTTCACCCATGTGCAAATTTTCTAAGCATGTCATTATTACAATTCCTTTTATGTATTAGATCCATATTACCGTATTCTATCCATTTTTTTGTCTGCCAATGTTCTTAGATATGACCCAAAATAGAAGCCTATTACGTGCTAATTTACTAAACATGGAAGTAGCATGGATTTAAGATGATGTAACTTGACTTCTATAGTGAGTTTTAGGTCGCAAGTTGCCATTCACTATTAAAGCGTCAGTGTGCAGACAACATTATGCTTGTTTTAGACAAGAAAACAGTAAAAATGTTAATATGGATCAGTCCTTATCAGCAGCTAAACTTCACTTTATCATCGGCTGCCAGCAGGATTCTGTGAGTACATGGAGATAATCTAGCATGTATAAAGGTAGCCAAGAAAAAACCTGAGAATCATTATAATAGAGCATTACAATGACCAAATTGAATTAAAGCATTTATTTCTATAATAGAAATGGGATATTAACACAGCATTGCAAATTATAATTTCACTCTAAATTATTGAGTAAGATTATATTTAGATGAAAATGCTTGTAAAATTACAACATTTCTCTGGACAGCACAGTTGCTCGGTGGTTAGCAGTGTTGCTTTGCAGCGTTGGGATCCTGGGTTCAAATCCCACCAAAGACAACACAACATCTGCAAGGCATTTGTATGTTCTCTCCATGTTTGCGTGGGTTTCCTCCAGGTTTCCTCCCACACTCCAAAGACATACTGATAGGGAATTTAGATTGTGGAGGACAGGGATGATAATGTGTGCAAAATAACTATGGTACTAAGATGAGGATGACACAATAGCAGTTCAAAAGTCCATTGTATTTTTACCGTATCTGTAGATTTTCCAGAATTCAAACACCAGTATAGAGTATAAAGGGGCTTAGCAAACCAATGGCGGCTCCATGATGTAATAAATGGTTAAAAGCAGGGATATGCTGTTTATGTTTGTACACTCATATTATTCTCAATGTCTCTGTCAGGAATCATAGCAAGAAGCCCCTATACAAGATAATATTATTTTTAAAAATAATCGCTGATCCGCTCATCATGTTCTAGAGTTCACATTAGATAACTATGTAAGATAAAACTGTGGGATTTCCACTGGAGTATGAGAATTCCAACAAGAGTTTTCTAAACTTCTCTGAAAATCTGATTAGCAAGTAAATATTCTATTCTGTTTTTGATTTTTAATGTTCCATGTTTTCTCTATTCTGTACTCTTCAAATATTCAGAAACTTAGCAACATGTACCGCTGTGAGTGACACATCAGCCTGAGGGGATGTGGTGCTGTCACTCGCTGTTTAACTGTAGGATACATTAAGAAGTTCTTAGATTCATTGAATTAAACCATAAGGGCATTCACTGACAATAAATTGATTAAGGAAATGTGTCCATTTGTTCTAAAGCTTGTGAGGTGAGAAAAGATTTTCCTCCTGCCTTACAAAATATTTCCTTATGAACCAAATTCCTATTTTGAACGATATTACAGTACTGTATTGGCATGTGCCCGCATCTTTACCGACAGATGATGGTTAAATTATTCAGTCATCATCTACCTCTAACAGCTGTGTGTGGAACGGATGTCCGACCACAGCTGTTCTGTTCACCTGTTAAAAGCCAATCTATGTTAACTGTCAATGTCAATCTCTGACAGAGGCATTTAAAGGGAATCTGTCACCATATTTGACCTATCTAAAATATTAATAAAGGCATAGAAAGCTGAAAAACGTGATGTTACAAAACACACAAGGGAAATAAACATATGAATATAAAAATGTGTAATTGCAATAATTTTCTGAGAGAAATAAAGAAACCAAAACACAATTGTGAAATTGCACTTTTTTGCTATTTAATCTCACTTGGAATTTTTATGTCCTACTTTCCAGTGCATCACATGATAAAATGAATGGTGTCATTCAAAAGTATAGCACATCCAACAAAAAGAAGCCCTCATATGGTTATGTGCATGGGAATAAAAAAAATGAATACCTTAATAGAAATAATTTGCATATTTACATATTTTTTCACCATCACCAAAATCACTCTTATCAATAAGAAGGTTGGCATCTGCTAAAACTTCATTACTATCGCCCTGTTAGGTATTGGCTCTATGGTTGTTCTTTCCAACAATATGTAAACAGTATTTGAGCACAGTAATAGCTGTTTTTCTATTCTAAAAGGAGAGAAAAGTAATATTTTGTAATGAGAAGAATAAAATAAGGACTTTTTCTCCTTTAAGTGTCACAGCATTAAGACATACCAAAAATTTAACTTCTACTTGGCAGCTGTGATTTGCTGATCTATAGGTCACTGGTGATGCTTACCATTCACTTATCACCTACAGTATGTAGACAGCTATTCATCTTTCACTGACAGCTAATTTACTAGACTACTTTCCTTGTCTGGTGAGTAAAAATTCACATTATGGCCTCATGTATCCTGTCTTCTTTCTTATGACTAGTTAAATCAGATTCCAATTTCTAGACTAAGGTACTTTAACATTTACAGTTGAAATTAAATCAGCCTAAAAAGGTGAAAAACTAAATCCATGAAATAATATATTATCTGTCAAGAATATTGATTTACTATATATTCATTTTGGTTGCATAGAAGAGTTCAATGGAAACATGAGACAATGCAGCTCATATAAATGAATCTCAGTTGATAAAATTTATATGCATTTAATTATCGACTGAAAGGTTTAGATATAGCAGACACAAGGCAATAGAGGTCAATGTTTTGAAACCACTGGAATTACAACTTATTTAATTTCTGACAATGAGTTTTTTATTTTTATCTATTGGTCTTTTTTTCTGTGTAAATCAAAGGTCATAATTACCATACCAACCTCGGACGGATGTCTTGACCCAAATTCATCAGCTTTATAGACATAACTGAGGATTTTCAGCTCTGGTCAGGAAACCCATGTCCATATATAGACCGTGAAACTCTGGTTTGTGAAACTAGCCTAACCCAAATTTGCTTTTTTCCTATAAATTTTTATGGATATTTGTGGAGGAGTGAATGTGAATCTGTAAGAGGCCGGGCAACAGTCTTGGCCGAGATCTGAGACCCTCTGAGCTACGGAAATCCTGATTGGGTGTTTGTGCTGCTGTTTCCTTGGCAATTGTCCTCTGCAGACCACATGCTGCCTCTTGACATAGTAGGCCAGTACCGGAAAAGAGATGAATGAGGAAGACTAAAGTCTAAAAATAAACTTTTCTTTACTGCACAACTTGATGAGAAGTATATACATCAGATATATAGCAAACTATTATGGGAACCTCCATATTCCCTGGTGAGGACCGCACAAGTTAAGAAGTATCGCTACAACCCCTTACAGCTAGTCTCAATTTCTAGTTCATTTAATCTTCAAGGGTGTTGTGGGCAGCTTTTCCACTCCTTTACAAATTGATAAAAGGGCATCTGCCAGCAGTTTTGACATAATTATACATAATAAAATACATTTAAATAAATAAAAAACAAATTTGTTAAGATTTTTGGCATATTTGCCTTCAAAGTGTATATCTGTAAAAAAAAGAAAGAAGATAATTTTGACTAGACTCTCTAATTAAAAAATAATAATAAAATACTGTACATTTAAATAAATAAAAAAATGTTAAGATTTTTGGCATGATATTTGCCTTCTAAAGTACCTGCTACATTGTCAATTATGTAGAAAAAAAATGGACGTTAAAGTCTGTTGATGAGGCGCATCTGTGTGGCAAATCTTGAAAAACATATTTCACTCAACTATATCAGTACGATAACGATTATAATCTGTCTTGCTCCGGATGAGGGGATATAAGAACCATTATATTATAAAATATATTAAATTTGTTTGTATGTATAATGCTACATCAGCTTGAACTGTCTTCAGGAAAGTATGTACAATTTTTCATTTATTTGCTTTGTGCAGATGCTTACACAACATCAGAAGTGACGTATGTATGGACTAGAAATGCCACAGATTCTGTTGTGGTGGCACCGGACGGCTCAAGATTAAATCAGTATGTGCTTTTAGGTCATTTGGCTGGAAATGAAACCATTAAGTCAAGTACAGGTAAGTGCATGAGTTTCACTTGTATTTGATATCATGGGCTAATACTTATAGCTTATCTAAAATATATTATATACTATTCTATGTACTATAACATATTGTATAATCTACATTCATACTTTTATGAAATGTCATGTCAGTGTGTAATTTCCGGCTAGTAGGGGCTTGATATCGGTCTGTGATAGTATTCCAATAGGTAAGGTTATGCAGATCCAGGGTCCAGTTCATAAGAAACAACCTTCTGGAGTGAGTTTTGCAAGGTGCTTTTGTTTTGAGATGTAACTAGGGATGAGCAAACCTGAACTGGAAAGTATGTAAGTGTGTAGTGTAAGTTACCGAACCCCAAACACTGACTTTTTACCAGATGTCCGGTTTACATTTGGTTCAGATACTTAATAAAGTTTTTTGAAAGGCTGCAGCACAGCCAATCAACAAGCTTTTAGGCTGTGGGCACTTCCTGAGCCATCACAGCCATGCCAAGTATTGACATGGCTGTGATTGGTTGGCACAGTACATAACCTGGAGTATACAAATGCCTGATCACAAGTGCCGCCGTCGTCATTCTGTTCTGATTAGTATAGAGTCAGGACACTGATGGAATGATGGACTGAATTAGACTGCATACATTTGCAAAAAGGCTCTTTGTGTGCTCTGCATGTGCCTCAGTGGGAGTACTGTGCCAAAAAGCCACCGTAGTCTGCATCGATATATGTGGGAGTGCTGTGCCAATCATCTGCAGCTATCTTTGCCATTTTTAGGCAAAAAATAATAATTTTACTCCACCGCTGTGTCTTTATGAGTAGTGTGCCTGAAAAATAAATCTACCGCTGTCTCTTTGACACTTGTGGGCCATAACAATAATTTTATTCTACGGCTTTGTCTATACGAGTAGTGTGCCTACTCTGCAGCCATCTCTTTGCCATTTGTGGGCCCAAATAATAATTTTACTGTATCGCTGTGTCTATATGAGTACTGTGCCTAAAAATAAATCTACTCTGCAGCAGTCTCTGCCATCTGTGGGCCCAAAAGCATAATTTTCCTCTACCGCTGTGTCTATACTATTAGTGTGCCTAAAAAATAATTCTGCAGTGCAGCTTTTTGCAAGTAATGTGCCTAAACAATAACTCTACTCTTCTGCCATCTTTGTGAGAGTAATGTGCTGAAAAACCACTTCCAAATATGAGGAGAGCAACAAATAGGGAACAAGGACGTGGTGGTGCTGGTGTAGATGTTGCTGCTGGTGATTGTGTAGGTGCTGTATGGAGAAGATGTGGTCATTTTGTGCCTGCTATAACTCAAATTAAATACCTTCCTCTGGTGCACACAGGCGACAGGAAGTTCTGCATCATTTTGTAGTGGCAAGTACCGATGCACAAAATGGAGAGTCCACAAGATGCTGAAAAGGTGTTAGATTGGATCGCTGAGAGTGCCTCAAGTTCCATCACATTATCTTCCTCCCGATCCACTGCAGAAAGTGCAGACTTGGCACCTGAGGACCTTGGTCATCAGGCTTCAAGCCATTAGTCATGCAGCAGTCTCTTCTGCTTTTTAATGATTCCTCTGGCTCTCGTTATGTGGCTCATCCAACTGGCCCTGTGACAGACATGGAAGAGACTGAGTGCACTGAAGATCAACCACTTGTTAGGTTGGAGGATGAGTGGATGGGAGGGCTATTGCACAGGGTCAGTGGATAACCACAGCACATCTCAGAGGATGACGAAACACAGTTGCCAAATGCAGCGTCTTTCTGCAGTGCGCAGACCGGAAATAAGGGCAGGGGTGAGAAGTGAGTGGAAGATGATGCGGAGGATATCCTAGACCCCACAAGGAATGAAGGCCATCCTACTGATATGCCACATATGTCAGAGCTACTGCTGAAAGTGAAGGCAATACATGCACGCTTTTAACACTCTCACCCTGCTGCTACTAGCCTGACTGTGGTGCAGTGTCACTTCTGCCTTCCCACTCACTGCCTTATATGCGACGTACCAGGAAGGTGGAACTCCACCTTACTTATGCTGGAGTGACTATGCGAGCAGCAGCAGGCAGTAGTGAAGTTTCAGCCGCAGCACACACAGCTGAGTTGCTCTGCAGAACAGCAACACTTCACAACTAACGAGTGGGCCTCCATGCAGGACGTGTGTGCCTTGTTGCGTTGCTTTGAGCACTCCACCAATATGGCCAGCGCTGATGACACCATCATCAGCATTACTATACTACTTATATAACTGCTGAAAATAAATTCAAGTGATTATAGGTAAGGTGGTGAAGGAGCAGGGCCAAATCAAATCGTTACCAGGCCTTTCATCCACACATGGCTCGGAGGGTGGGTTACTGTCCCAACAGCGGCTAGGTACCCAATAGTAAAGCCAGGGGACATTATAGGAGGATAAGGATGGGAAGGAGGAGGAATTCACAACATAGTGGCACTCAAAGCAGCTCATGGCCATCACTGGTGTGTGACTGAGGGGATACAGAAGACCCAGACATTACACCTCCCACCGATGATAGCTTGTCGTTACCTTCAGGCAGCCTTACACACATGAGCCAATACATGCTGCTATGCCTGCACAATGACAACCGAATTGCCTGTTTTTACTGTGATGATTATTGGGTGGCCACCCTGCTGGATCCCAGCTACAAAGACAATGTACCAGCATCACTGAAGCAGGATCGCAAAATGTGTGAATGCAAGCACACGCTGGTAGAGAAACTACTGATGGCTTTCCACACCTGATAGCGTGGGCTCATTGGAAGTACATGGCAGAGAGGAAGAAGTCGCTAACGCAACTGGGGCACCGCCACCACCTCAGAAGGCAGGGTTAGCGTGGCTGAAATCTGGCAAAACTTTATGAGCATAGGCAGCATTACAATAACATGGTGGAAGAGTACCTGTCCACACGTCTCCATGTACTAACTGATGGGTCTGCTTCATTTAAGTTTTGGGTCTCCAAATTAGACAAATGGCCTGAGCTTTCCTTTTATGTCTTGGAGGTGCAGGCCTGACCAGTGGCAAGTGTACTGTCGGAACATGTGTTTATCACAGCAGAGGATGTCATTACAGACAAGCGCATCCACCTATCCACAGCCAACATGGGGAACCTAATATTCATTAAAATGAATAAGGCATGGATCCCACAGGATTTGTCTATGCCTTTGGATGATTAGTCAACTATACCAGTCACACCCAGTCAGTACTAAACTCTATTTGCCATTTGTTTCATTTGGGTGCCTCCTCCTCAAATAAAAAAAAAACAAAAAAACTGTTAGCTACCTCCTCTTCCACCTCTTCCAAGTACATCACTACGTCCACCTCCTCCATTTTCTCCTCCATTTGGACTTCTACCCCCTGGTTGTAGCTTGTTAGTTTGTTTTCGGTTAATTCAATGCTCTTTTAAGTCTGTTCCTCAAAAGAACAAAAAAGAAAAAAGCCAAAATAAAAATTAAAAAATAAAACTTAAAAAATACACACAGTGTTGATCTACTCCTCCTTTGCCTCTTCCACCTACACCGCCACATCTTCCACTTTCTTTAATTAGACCTACACCTCCTGGTTCTAGATTGTTAGCTTTAGTTTTAATTCTGGGTTCTTTTACATCAGTTCCATAAAAAATCAAATAAAAAAATAGAAAAACACTAAAAAATAAAAACAAAAAAAATCAAAAACAGTTACTCCTCATTTGCCTCCTCAGGTGAGTTTGCTGGCCATTCAAGCACAGTGAAATTGTTGTTTTTAAACCAGGTATTGGTACTTTTGGCAGTGTGGACAGGTGCCAAGTTCTGCTGGAGAATTAAATTTCCATCTCCAAAAAACTTGTCAGCAGAGCGAAGCATGAAGTGCTCTGAAATTTCCTGGTAAATGGATGCACTGACTTTGGTCTTGATAAAACACAGTGG
>VIAB01029915.1:16039-34051 GCA_009801035.1 Oophaga pumilio
ATTTAGATAGTCAACTCCTCAAAACTCTTTGTAGACTGTTTGCATTGCAAAAAAATGTGTCTTTACACAGTTTGTTGCGGGTCTCTAAAAAAATGTAGAGATGGTCCTTGGAAGAGATGCAGAGAGCGGATGGTCCTTGAAACCTTTATTGATGTTGATAAAATGCTCTCAAATTCTTTGAGAGTGATCTTTTAGTGCAACCTGTATACTCAGGACCCAAGACCTACTGTGACTGAAGACCAGACCAGAACTATGAAGAGCAGGATGGAAGCTGCACAAAGAAGATGATGACTGTGGTGAGGAGAGTATAACTTAATTTATTTAGTGCACATCGCACAGGGACAGAGCAGGATCTAGCCCAGCCCCTGTCATGAGCATCACATTTGATGCTTCATTTCAGGGAGAGACAAGCACTGACCGCCCCCTCTGCCCTCTGGTGATGCGTCATTTAAATATCCCATAATGCACTGGGGTTCTCAACCAATACATCATCAAAAAGGAAGTGGAAAAATAAAAGAAATGCAGTTAGAAAGTGTAGTTAGGGAAGGATATGGAATTTTTAATTCAAGTATATTAAAAAATAGTTTAGATTGTGACATTAAATAGATCTGAATTTAGGATGAAAATTTGACCTGACTGACCTGTTTAATGGCCGCGGTTGACAATTGTGTACTTAGCAAAAGTGTGTGGTGTTGCAATCCCATCTTATCTCCAGCAGAACTGGAACAGATTCTATTTAACCAGTGTCCACATATGCAACAAAATCGATAAGTGAGCTACAGAGAAGAAGATATGTCAGCTTGCTGTGACTATCCTAGTGGCCATTGTGTTGAACTTGATTTGGGAAATTTATGACAAGTGTCTAAAAGAAAATGTGTTGCCTGTAGCTACCAATCACAATGCAGCTTTCATTTATTACCATGCTCATGGAAAGCGATAGCTGAGTTGTGATTGGCTGCTACAGACAAAGAAAACAATTTTTCTTTCGCCTAATTTTGATAAATCTGTCCCAATTTTTCTATATAGATGTATATTTTTTTCATAGACAAAAATTTAAAAAATATGTCTTTGCAACAAAAATCTGAATCAAACGAGAGGTAATTTGCTGAGAATACGTTAACCTCAGGCTTTATTTACAGATGAATAAAAAACTCCATTTAATTCTTCTTTTTTTCATATAAATTGAAGACTACGTGCTGTGCGTTACTGATGAAATGTTTATGTTCTTGTCTACAATAATGTTCTGTTATTGCATGCAGAGGAGTGAGAGCATCCTGTGCAAGGCTTCACGCTCTTTTGTATAGTAATTTGTGCCATGAATTAACTGTACTGTGAACAAAATTCTCACTTGGATGTTTGTCTGGCAGGAGAGTACACGGTTATGACAACACATTTTCACCTGAAGCGAAAAATTGGATATTTTGTGATTCAGACCTATCTCCCCTGCATCATGACAGTCATTTTGTCTCAGGTGTCATTCTGGCTGAACAGGGAATCTGTGCCTGCAAGAACAGTCTTTGGTGAGTAAAGTCAGCGGTGTGCATATTTATGGCATTTTTAATAAAATGGTTTCTTTTTTCAATAACACATTGACATACTGTAATATACATACAGATGGCTTGTACTGATTACAGCTGTAATAATTATAGTTACGACTATAATTCCCAGTCATAGAGGAAAAAGATCTTTTATTTTCTATATACATGATTGTTTTGGGATCTACAATTTTTTTTATATATGTATATGATAATAACTATATTTATTAAAATAACAGCATTGAAATAATATGAAGGTTTTTCCATATAAACATTTTTAGGAAAAACCCCTGTTTTATTTCAATACTGTTATTTTTATAAATATAGTTATTATCAAATTATGTAAGAAATGCATTAGGTGTTACTGTAATTAAGCCGTTCAGTGACTTTATAATTACAATTCAGTGTATGAACGTATCTACTTTACTACATTTTCAAAAGAAGCTCAATATACTGTATATCGCATTCCACGTTAATGTATCTGGCTTGTATTATAAACATGATAAAACTTCTGTATGAAAGGGGTTTTCTCAAGTTTTTAAAGGACGAAATTTTGCAAAATATTGCTTATTAAAAATCCTTTTTGTAGTCATTACCAGGGGGATATTTTAAATTAGGCCCCCTTTCCACGTCCCTGTTTCTGGTACGTGTGGTGTTTGTTTTCTACATACTGGAGGCACCTACACATGCACACCCATTATAATCTCTAGGGCTGCCACATGTCTGTGTTTTCACATGGACCATGCGTCTGTGTGACCCACATACAGACATGTCCTTTTTTTCCGGCAGCACGTATGACAAAACCTACCGCACACAAGCATGCTATCTATCTATCTATCTATATATCTATCTATTTTCACCTCTTTCACAACTAAACATCTGTAATTTTTATTCAGCATTCTATTCTGGGACATGTCTCATGGATGGCACACGGATTTCGGACAGATGGTATGCATGTACACACCCACGGCCATACTTTTTTAAAGTGGATGTGTGACATTGTAGTATACAAGTTTCCAGTCTGCAGAGTAGCCGGTTACCTAGTTAACGAGCACTTTAGAGTCTGCTTGAGCTGCTCTGAAATATGCCTGATTGTTGGATATAACTAACATCAGTCCCTCTGTGTTTCTCCCAATCAAAACTGCCTCTGCTAGCAGCCTGGGAGAGCACTCGGTTCCGACCAGTGGCATATCCATGTCGCTTATTCGAACTGTCAACCATTTGGAGTACACCATCCAGCAACAAGGATGCTTGGAGGAAAAGAGAGGTGTGCTCCTCAAAAAAAATGACCAAATCACCTTAATAAATGACTATAATTCTCTATGAGACCATGCCAACCTCTTGCGGTGCATTAGAACAGGGCAACAAAGGTGTAATAAACATGTCGCTAAGTATCGCTTCTCAGCTTTTTGGCTAAGATCACGTTTAGTATCTTTTGAAAAGGTGGCTTTTGTCTGAGGGAGACCCCATTAGATTTAGACATTACACTGGGTACAGTGTGCTGGTTAGTACCGTGGGTGATGTTTACAATCATTTGGTGAAACCCTGACCCTCCAGGATTGATGCTATAAAGCCGGGAGCGTTTGAAAGCGTGATGTATGTAGTGACCCTGGAGTGGTAGCCCTGGGGTGCCATAACTCAATGGGCCTGGAAACCTAATTGAGTTTTGGCACTTTACATATGCACTTCACATTTTCACTTTATTAATAACACACCCTTTTCTGGGCATTTTGACTAGGATGGGGAAATTTAAAATTCACTGTCGAAGGTCCAGTATTACATTGCATTATCTTCACTATTTAATTTGATGGTTTTCACTGTGCCACCCTTTGCACATGTGTCATTGTGACTACAATTGTCAGGATGTGGTTCTCTCTTGGGTTCCCTTCTGATAGGTCTAGGGTGGGAGTGTGTGCCATTGGGTTCTGCTCCCCCCAATCTCTAGCTCTTCTCTTCTGGGAGGGAAGCCTACTAAGATGGCTCTTACTTTTTGTATGAGTGAGAGTCCAGGCAAATGCTAGGAGCGAGATTGAGTCTCCATTGGCTTTGGCTTTGGGAGGTTTCTAATCCCTGAACCTCGCTGCAGCCTTTCGGGTCATAAGGACAGGGATTGGTTTCTCCTGTTGGAGACAGCTACAAGAAATCGTATCTTAACGCACTTTTTTTGTGGCTCTTGTCACTTTTTTAAGAACACTTGGGGAGAGGGAAAATGCTTGAAATTTGCCAAAAAATTTCTACCTGCACAATTTTGATTGTATTTAAAATATCCAGGTTGTAACTAGAGAAAGAGGTTCTGTTATGATGCCTGCTCTGAAAGTTGGGTGCCAGGATACACCCATAAGCTACTATGTTCTGATCACACTTAAAATTCTCACTTTGAAATAAAGTTTTCTGAACCAAATCATTACCACAGTAACGACTTCCAATGTGTGTGAAGGCCTTCCTGACCGATAATATTGGGGGAGAATTACCTAATTACCTAAGTAATCGGGCTCTTTAATGTATTTCTGTGAAAAAACAATCGTTCTGATAAAACCCTTTAACATCAAAAAATGATTTGTCAATAAACATTCACATAACAATAAAATGATATACTGCTCTAAAATATGCAGACACTTCTGTAGAACTTTTTGTGTTGTAGATAATCTGGATAAATATGACATTCAGGATTCTCAGTCTCATCTCATCTCAGTCATCTCATAGATATTTTACTTTAAATACCTTTAAAAAACAAACTGTATATAGTGTAGTTTTAGAAAACACTTTATAACAGAACCAAACTGTGCATGACTTTATACATCAAAGATATTGCCTATCCAATTTCCAAAATAAAATGTGGTATACGGCTGTTTTTATATTCCAAATAATTTTATTTCTGACTCTTTGCTTCCCACCTCCCCTACGGGCTATTTTGTATACATTTTTTTTCTATATGGGGAAAAATAACAATGACTAGAAAAAGGTTTCTTGCAGAGAACATATTACTGTGTACTGTGTAAATACAATATCATCAGAGGACAGTGCACAGATCTGTCAAAAAGCTATACCTACAATGACCGGGAGGCACATATGAAATTTAATAAAAGATATTTTTATTGCCAACAAAAGAAGGGATTTTTTCACTTTAGCAGCAGTTAGATTGTGGATTGTATTGCAAGGGATATAGAAATAGTAAAAAAAAAGAATGCAGGACTGTATGTGAAAGGGTGTCATGAAATATAAGGCTGATAGTAGATAGGAGTGAATAATCCAAGGTAGTACATTGACATGTGGTGAATAGATTGTAGAAAATTATTTTTTAATATGTGGTGTAATATGTGGTGGGGTAGTCTGAGTTGACTGATAGAGTTCCATGTTAAGGATCTATAAAGTGGAGCAGAGAGATAAGGCAAGGACCATTCTACTTTTGGAGGAACCTGGATGTCCATGCCCTACATAAACAGCTTCTTGATCTTGACAAGTGTAATCTGTACAATGTATAATTTCTCTTGTAGTGACACTACACTTGTAAGTTCCACAACACAGTATACTTTAAGCAATAGGAATTACAGCAGGAGTTTATCCCAGAGGGCAGGAAGGGGTAAAAAGTGTATACTTCCTGGTCTCTCACATGTCCACCTTACAGCTCTTCTCCATGCCTGTTATGGTCTTTGATCCTACCTTCAGTGTCATGTTTGACCTTTGACGTTGACGTTGACTAGGCCCTATGTTATAATGGTATACCAGGGCATTGCACATTATATTGTTACTTAACCCCTTCACGACATCCGGCGTACATGTACGGCGCTGCACGAGGTTCATTCCCAAAACCTCCATATATGAACAGCGTGATTATTGTGCGGACTCATTCCAAGGGTCTACGCGATCAAAAGCAGGTGTCAGAGCTATATTACAGTTGACACCTTGTGGCATTGTCCACGATCGGTGCTAATGCTGATTGCAGGCATTTAACCACTCTGATGCTGCTGTTAATAGTGATTTTTTTTGGTCTTTATTTGTTCTTTATTTGTAATTTTTTTTATATTTTTACAGTTTTTTAAAACTTTTTTTGATTACTTTTTACTTTGGGACATCAAGTTTGCCTGTACTTATCACTGTTATAAAACCGTGGAATGCTTTTCCATTGTAGGGCATTAGATCAGTGCGTAGCACCAAGGCAGGAGGAGTGACAAATGCTCCTCCGAGCAGTAGCTTTCAGGCCACCATACCTGGGTGACCCTGCTGCCATCTTTCGTTTTGGAGTCAACATGGAGATGGTCTCAGAGCAGACGTTGACAAGCCTCCTGTCTTAGTACGATGCACTGATCTAATGCCCTACAATTGTAGGGTATTAGAACAGCAATCAGAGCAGGGAAAGTTGATTTCAAATCCTTGGAAAATGTAAAAAAGTTAAAAAAAAAGTTTCTAAAAATTGTTAAAATATTTTAAAAAAATCACAAAACAAAGTTTAAAAAGAAAAAAATATGAATCCAATAAATATATACATTTATGTAAAAACAAAAATAAAGTCCACATATTTTATATCGCCACGTCCGCAAAGACCTGACCTATAAAACTTTCCACTAGTTTACTCCTTCAGTGAACACAAATAAATTTGCATAAAAGGATGCTTTTTCATCATACCGCTGAACAAAAAGTGGAATAAAACGCTATAAAAAAGTTGAATGTAAAAAAAATTAGTATAACTAAAAACGTCATCTTGCCCTGCAAAAAACAAGCCACCATACAGCTCCATCATTAGAAAATTGCAAAAAGCTGTAGCTCTCCAAATAGAGCAATGCAAACCAATTCTTTTTTACTATAAAATATATTTTATTGTGCAAAAGCACGAAAACATAAAGAAATTATCTAAATGTGGTATCACTGGAATCGTACTGACCTGAAAGATTTAAGTTACCTTATCACATTTACCACAAGGAGAACGGCATAAAAAATATTTTCCTGAATTGCTGGTTTTTGTTCATTCGGTTTCACAAAAATCGGAATTGATAACAATAATAAAATGTTGTGAGTGACCAAAAATATTACCCATAAAAACGTTAAATTGTCTTGCAAAAAATAAGCCCTGACATGAACCTGTCAGAAGAAATACAGAAAAAGTATCACTCTCAAAACATGGCAATGCAAAAACTTTTAAATCAACAAAGGATCCATAAATTATTATGTGCCAAATGCAATCATATAAAACCCGTCTGATCAACCAACATAACAAAATTGTAGAGCAGAAAAAGCACAATTGTCAAATAATTTACTGAAAAATAATATTATTTTTTCCTTAAAATATACAATGTTATCAAAAAATACAAAGAATAGTACAAAATCCGGTAACCTCCATTGTGGGACAAAAAAGGGGACTACAGACTCCTTGAAACACACAGAGCAACAACTGTCTGAAAAAGCGCAGGTGTGAATCACTGCTATACAAAGGACGCCCCCTGAAGAAGAGGACGAAACGCGCGTCGGGGTGAGGGACTCGGCATAAGACTCCACACGTGTGAGCTGTTACACACATTTATTTTTTGTGGTCATTCGGTTTATATGATATGGCTATGTTATCCATATACATTATTCATGCCGCATGACATGAGCTATGACTGAGGTCGGGCTCCATTTGTATTGATTGCGGGGGAAAGATCATATTTCTTTTCACTGTGCCATTTAAAGGGAGATTGACCTTGCCTTTGTATAGCAGTGATTCACACCTGCGCTTTTGCAGACAGTTGTTGCTCCGTGTGTTTCAAGGAGTCTGTAGCCCCCTGTGTATTTTTTGATAACATTGTATATTTTAAGCAATAAATAGTATTTTTCAGTAAATTATTTGACAATTGTGCTTTTTCTGCTCTACAATTTTGTTATGTTGGTTAAGCAGACGGGTTTTATATGAATGCAAAAACTTTGTTTTGCAAAAATGTGTCTTTTAGTGTGTGACAGTAGCCAAACATTAAAATATATATTAATCTGATATCACTGTAATTGCACCGAAAGAAAAGCAAGTCCTCAGTCACGTTCTTCACTCATTAATGGAAATATTAGGGGTTTCTACATTACTGGCAGCACAAAGGCTCTGGAAAAGTGCTATTGCTTCTCGTCTTTCAAAACTAATCCATCTCCACTCCCAAATGCCCATGAGACCCACAGTGGGCCTGATCCACACCATACATATTTGGCATTTTTTTAGCAATGTATGGGGACTATAATGTATGGGCTCTACAAAGTACAGGTATTGCAATGTATGGGCATTTCATTGTCAGATTTTCAATTTTTACTCAGCAACATTCACTGCTGCATGTTTCTGACATACACCCATGGCATCAAAATCGTCATTACTCCTGTAGATAAATTCCCAGAGAGATGTAATTTCCAAAATGATCACTTGAGGAGGGATTCTGTTCTTCTGGCACTTATGGGCTCTGAATATTGAGTGCACAAACTATTCTACAATAATTTGTTCTCCAAGAGTCAAACAGTTCTCCTTCAGTCCCGAGTCATGCCGTGTGACTAAGCAGTACTATGCAGACACATATAGGGTATTGTCACGTTCAGTAGAAATTGAGTGACAAATTTTGGTGCCATTTTTACCCATTTTGCCATATGACAATATAAAATCTTGGCTAAAACTAAATTTTTGTGGTAAAAATGTAAATGTTTTTTCTTCATCGTGCAATGATATAAAATTCTGTGACACCCATGTGGTGTCAATATGATCACTACTCAACTGCATTAATTCAATGAGTGGTGTAGTTTGTAAAATGAGTTTACTTATGTTGGGTTCTGCTGTTTTGGTACCTCAGGGGCTCTGCCAATATGACATGGCACCCTCAAACCATTCCTGAAACATGTGCACTACGATATGGCGCTTCTTCCCTTATGAGCTTTGCTCTGTTCCTCGAAAGTAGTTTTTGACCACATATGAAGTATTGGCATGCTCAGGAGAATTTGTGTAACGTATTTTTGGTCCATTTCCTCCAATTATGCCATTTGAAAATTTGGGGACTTCTAGCAAAAGTAACATTTTAGTGGAAAAAAATTAATTTTCCTTTGACTCTGCCCAATAATATACAATTCTACGAATTGCCTGAAGGTTAAAATGCTCACTACACCCCTAGATTAATTCATCAAAAGGTGTAGTTTCCAAAATTGGGTCATTTGTAGGGATTTATGCTGTTTTGGCATGTCACGAGCTCTTCAAATGTGACATGGCATCTGTAATCTGTTCCAGCAAAAATTGTGCTCCAGAATTCAATTGGCGCTCCTTCCTGACATGTGCCAAACATTAGTTTTCCAACAAATATGGGGCATCGGCTTACTCAGAAGAAATTGCACAACACATTTTACAGTCCATTTTCTCCTGATAGTCTTGTGAAAATGAAAAATTTGGGACAAAATAAACATGATTGCAAGAAACAGGAATTTTTTAATCTTCACAGCTCAATGTTATAAACTCATAAAATCAGGGTATCATTGTACTCAAAAGAAATTGCAAAACAAACTGTATGGTCCATTTTCTCCTGTTACCCTTGTGACAATAAAAAGTTTGTGGCTGAAGCAATATTTTTAATGGGAAAATGTATTTCTCATTTTCATGGCTTAACGTTATAAAATTTTGTGAAGCATCCCTGGGTTCAAGATGCTCAATATACCTCTAGATAAGTTCCTTGAGGGTTTTAGTTTAAAAATTGTCACTTTTATGGGGTTTTTACTGTTTCAGCACTTCAGGAGCACTGCAATAGCGACATGACGTCCACTATTTATTCCAGCTAATTTTGTTTAAGAGTCATTTGGCTACTTCCCTTCCAAGCCCTGCCATGCATACAAACAATAGATTTCCACTAAATATGGGCTATCGGCATCTCAGGAGAAATTGCACAACACATTGTACAGTCCATTTTCTCCTGATACCCTTTTGAAAATGAAAATTTTGGGACAAAAGGAACACGATTGCAAGAAAAAATAATTTTTCAATCTTCACAGCTCAATATTATAAAATTATTTGAGGCACCAATAGTATCAAGGTGCTCACCTCTCTTCTAGAAAAATTCCTTGACGGGTGTAGTTTCAAAAATGGGGTCACTTGTGGGGAGTTTCCACTTTTTAGGCACATCAGGGGCTTTGCAAATGCGACATGGTGTCTGCTGTATATTCCAGCCAATTTTGCCCTCGAAAAGTCACATGGCACTTCTCCCCTTCTGAGCCCTGCCATGCTCCCAAACAGTGTTTTTTCTCCACATATTGGGTTTTGGCGTACTTTAGAGAAATTGCTCAATAATTGTTTTGGTCAGTTTTCTCCTGCTACCTTTTAAAAATGCAAGATTTATGGGTAAATTAACATTTTTGTGGGAAAAATTTCATTCTTCACTTTTTCCTTCCACTTTGCTTTTATTCCTGTGACACACTTAAATCCTTAACAAACTTCTTGAATGTGGTTTTGAGCACTTTGAGGAGCACAGTTTTTATAATGGCTTCATTTTGATATTTTCTGTCATATAGGCCCCGCAAAGTGACTTCAAATGTGATGCGATCTCTAAAAAAAAGGTTTTGTAAAATTTAACCCTTCTAACTTTCTAACAAAATGTTTTTTAAAATCATAATTTAAAGTAGACGTATGGGAATTGTTATTTATGAATTATTTTTTACAGCTACAGCATGATTTACTGGTTTAAGGATATAAAAATTGAAACTTTGAAAATGGCTAAATTTTCAGAATTTTCTCCAAAATTCTGATATTTTCACAAATAAACGCAAAGTGTTTTAACCTAAGTTTATCACTAACATAAAGTACAATGTGTCACGAAAAAAACATTTTCAGAATTACTAAGATTCTTTGAAGTGTTCCAGAGTTATTACCACATAAAATGACACTGGTCAGAATTGTAAAATTTGGCCAGGATAGGTAGCTGAAAACAGGCTTCAGGGAGCAGAGGTTAAAGCCTAATTACTAGGCGTCACGTCGAGTCATGACGTAAGTCATGATATCATATGGTGTAGTCAGCGCCAGAGATGCCAAATATGTTACTGAAAACTAGATCAGAGGAAATAACTAGATTAGTGTGCGGTTGCTGGCTGGATCAGTTTAAGTTTTTTTATCTATATTTATTATTTTCTAGGGACAGGGGAGACATCAGAACATAGTAATGCACATTTGATTAGTAATACATAAATTCAAAGCAATTAGAATTTTAGCAAATCTGCTTTATTCAAATTTTAGAAGATTAGCTCATTCTTAAGATCGAACTTTCAGAGAAATTACATTCATAGAAGGTAAAATATAGTATACAAATTCTTTGTTTCTACACACAAAAAGGCAAAGAAAAGCACCCAAAATCTGCAGCTACTACTACCAAATGTCTGGTTAGATTTAGATTTAAATTCTAAATCTGATAGGCAGCAAAGCAACTACGGTGCCACTAGGTGGAAATCAAACAGTGTGCTAAATATTACCTGGAACAAAACCCTACTTAGTTGCAAAAATTGTAGCAATGAGCAACAGTTATGAGATATAGATCTGACCTTTGTACAGAAGCTACAATTTTCAATAGAAGATGTATTATCCTCTCTGCAGATATTTGACATATTTTCCATTTTGTAAGATAGCTGGCTGTATAAAGAAAATTTGATTTTAGTCCTTATAATGTTTTCCAACAAACTTGTTCATTTTGCACGTAGAAGGCATTTAAAATGTTCAAATACTTTTCTATTACTTAATTGAAGTATAAAGAGTTTGCCAGTTTTTTAAATTTAAATTAAGATTATATTCCATATAGTAAAATACTTTTGACTTCTCCTAAATACTTTGAATTTCAATTCCTTTGCATTTTTGGCTTTTCGTAAATATTTGTATTTCAATTCCTCATCACCTGAATTACCTTAGTTTGCTGTGATGAACCTTCTTACATTCAATATAGACAATTCTGTGAATATTAAAGAGGAAAAAAGTCTAATTCTTACAATTTGAATTTTTGAAATCCACCTTTGATAAATACTGTTTTGGTTTCTTTTTCTTTTTTTTACTTTTACAAAGACTTTTTACTTCTCAATGACACCTGTATTGCGACAGTTGATAGTACTCTTCTGTAATAGTAATTTTAAAGGAGTTATCCAATATTTTTATTATTTTTGTGTATGGGGCAGGTAACTGAGGAGCTAGATAACCACCTGTTCTACGTAGTTCTGATCTATATCAGCTCAGCCAGTCATTTCTCTGCTTCTTTTCATCTCTCCTCAATAGAGCAGCTCTGCGTCTTCTAGGCTGCTCTGTTTATGGAACGACACTCCAGACTTTGTGCTGTAAGGATTCTGGATTTTCCATTGAGCCTGTTTGCCCTTGTCCAAGATAGAGTCTTGTACCTCACCCTGTCCTGGAACTTCCTGTCTGTCCTGCTATTTAAGTCCCGGATGGGTGTTCCTCCTTACCTGAGTATTTTGTTGGTGTTGGCGCCTGAGCTTCTGCCTATTTGCTTCTGGACTCCCTGCTGCTGCTGCTCATTATTTGGTGCTCTACCTCTCGACGTTCAGCTGCCTTCAATCCTCTGTACATCTCCTTGATCCTTACCGGGGTTACTTATTGTCCGGACTTCTAGTGAGGAGCTACTCGCCTCTGGAACTGCTGTGGTCAGTAAGAAATTCTGATATCATTATCTCTTCTTGGACTGTGTCTGTTGGGCTGCGGTGCTGGACTTGTGCAGGACTTCTCAGCCCAAAAGGTACATTAGAGGCCTACTCCTATTAACGCTAAACCTGTGCATTCCTGGACTCCCACATTTAAGTGTCGAGCGCACTTGTGATCTTATTCTTGCTGGACTGTATGTTTAAGTGCTGCATGCATTCTCACTAATATTATTGCTGGACTTCCACGTTTAAGTGCTGTCTGCACTCCTGCATCATATTACTGCTGGACTAGTTTTTTAGCGATCGTGCCCTGCTATTCAGTTTCTGATCATTTCTATATTGTGCTGTGCACTTCGTCACTATTGCAGGAAGATCTCTGTTAGATTTGGTTCAATTTCTTACTTTGTTAAATTCACTTGTTTGGCTCAGCTTTGGTCTCAGTTTCGTTTTATCCCATGCAATTAGATTCCATAATACCCACATAATTGTTACATGTGCTGATTGAAAACTGGTTCCCTGCAGTTAGACAGCGGGGAGCCAGCTGTCAATCAACATGACATGTCAGCAGAGACGTCCTGTCAACAGAGAGAAGATGCTCTTCTTTCAACATGACATCCGCAGAAGTAGGAGAGTTGCCAGCAGAAGTGGTCCATGACTGCTTTGAGTTAACAGAAATCATAGCTGGGCAGAGCAAGCATGTAGTTAACAATGACCTGCCAGTAAGTTCTTAGCCACATAAGCATAAATAAATAAAGTCCCAGATAACCTCTTAAAGTTTGTAAGGATGGGAGAGAACTGTCTGTATGTTGAAAGTTTGAAAAATTATAATTAAAAATGTTTTTTTTAATATTACATTTTTGTTTTGAATATGTTTTGATAAATATTAGTGATGAGTGAACTTGCTCTGATGAGGTGTTATCCAACCATACTCATGTGTAAACCGAGTGGCTTCAGCGTGCTCAAATAATATGTTCGAGTCCTGGTGCCTACATATCTCACAGCTGGTCGACAGCCACAGCACATGCAGGGTTTGTCTAACAAACAGGCAATCCTTGCACGTGTTGTGGTTGTCGAACAGCCGTGAGAAATGCAGCCGCAGGGATTCTGACATATTTTCCGAGCACGCTTTTAGTGAAATATGTATATATATGGATGTATGACCAGCAGTAATTAACATCTGTCCTTAGATTGCAGGTCTTCACAAAGTTTACAGCACATGTTATCCTGAGAAGACAGTCTCCTGTCTCCAATCTCACCAGGGGGGGCTTTACTGAGAACCACAAACATTTTACACCTTTCAGCTCTTTTGAAGAGAGATGCCAATTACAGCCTGACACTGTCCATCTATGAGAAAGATTACACAAAGAGTTTCAGAGAAAAATAATGTATTCATTGGCAGAGCCATGGTCCAGTCACAAACCAGTAATTAAAATATAAACATGAGAGACTGGTCTATTAATCTGATCCCTGGGCTAAATCTATAAAATAGGCCTACACACAAAGAAAGATGTTCACATGTGAGAGCAGCATGGAAAACTGATGTGCTCCATTTCATATCCCCCTCCCTCAGGGACAGCATACCAGACTGCAAAGTTCGATATTTCTGTAAGTTTTCTCCTTTAATTTTATCACTGTTTTTGCATATTTGTATGTCACTTTTTATTTCCATTTTTATATCTTTTTTATTGAACGCACTGTACCTTTTATATTAAAGCTTAAAACTTGAATAAGTTGAACCTTGTACACTCTAAAGAATCCATAGCCTTAGAGTGTGTGATCCTGGTGATTGGCACATAGTAGTATTATTTCAGGGACTCATCCCCCGTGTGTTCGGTGAGTGGTGACAGCATGTATGAGTGGGGTGTGTTGTCTGTGTCATTGTGTGATTTATGCTCCCGCTGCAGCATAGGACAGAGGTTGAATGCTGGACTGAGTGAGAGGAGTTAGATTAACCCTTTGAGGCGCAACCCCAAGTCACGTGCTGGTAAGTTGGTGGCAGCGGTGGGATATACGAATATATCCTCCCTTGTAATTCATGACAATGCTGACAACTTATCCGAGCACGTTCGGTTATCACTAATAAATATATAAAATTATGTTAAGGTATGGAGCTGATAACTTTATAATGATAGTGCTGGGAAATGTATGTAATGAGGAGGTTACAGATTGTGGAACATTTGCATATTTGACTTGTATTGCGAAATATAAAAACATAATAGCGTTAATGCCTATAATATCAGTATTTTTGTTTACTTGATATATATTTAGGATGATTCAGACATTGGTGCACATAAAGGAGAAGCATATGCAAACATGAAAATGTCCATAACTCTTGGACTTTATAGTCTATAACATAGTTGTCTGGGGTTTACCTCTGCTGCATTCCCTTTCTATTCATAAAAAACCTATCCTTCGTTTGCTGACAAAACAGTTCCTACAAAGAGACTAATGTGCCGCAAATTCTCATTAACCAGTAGAAAAATCCGATGGGATTAACCTAACGGTCTACCCCTATTTTTTCAGCACTTTTAAATCCTTAAAAACTTTTATTTTTGCAAAGTACTTGATGTTGAAAAGTCCATTAGTAGTGCTGGACAAAAAAATTTACAGAACTCTAGTGCATCGGCTACATCGGTAGTTCTAGACTGCAAGATTAAAGCTCTGTAAACTTCTACCTATCTGAAGAGAAATCTCTAGTGGCTACATTTATTAAGAGGCCAGGGGTGCCAGAAGTGGGAGAAGCTTTGTAGGGCTGGTGCGGCGGCACTCACTACTGATGTAGCCTAGTTGTTGGCATTTGAAGATTCAAGTGATGTTTCTCACTAAGAACATTTTGGAAAGATGATTCACTTTTCTTCCATAATTATTCGACATGAATGGCTTTATGAATGTCTGTAAATTTTAGACTAAAATAACTATGGCTCGGGAGAACAATATTTTATCAATCGTAAGTTCCAAGGTTGGTTTTTCAAACTACTCCTATTGAGTTTGTATGGCCACTGAGGCACATGCTGTTGGGTCATTACTGTCTCATTTTATTGATTATTTTACCTTCTATTTCTTTTTTTGCTTTATTTTTTTATGCAATTCATTGCAAATGCACACACATTTCTAAAACAAACCGTCTAATTTTGCATTGTCATGTACATGTTTCTACAGCTGGTGCATTGTTTTGGGAGCACATCATGACATTGCTCTGTGTTATTGCTGATGTTGTTGTGCAGTGATAAATAGTCCCAGAGGTTGCCTTCAATGGAATCTCTCACCACACATTAACATTCTTCCCATGTTTTGACTGTTATTGAAGATGTTGTCCAGACAGAGAAAAAGCAAAAAAGTGTTTGTTTCACTTATTAAAATATATTCTTGAAAAGCTCTTGAGGAAGTAACAGTTCCACCCTTGGGGGAAATATGTCAGAATAAATAATATGTAGCGAGAGTTCAGTTTGTATCATACATACTCTATATCATGTGAAGAAAAAATCAGGCATTTCACATATTTAAAATCAGCCTAAAGCAATGCTTAAATGAGATACAAAATAGCAAACACATTTAACAACAAAAGAGTTTGCTTTACAAACAACTACCTTGTAACAAAAGTTATTGTAGGCAATATAATAAAAAAACATAATGAGAAAATATAAAGTACATCTTGGCAGTTATCATAGCTTTATTAGGTGTTATTGGGCATGTACTGTATAGCAATACAAATATTACAAAAAAATGTCATTGAACAAAAATAGAGGAAAACCAAATAAAATCAGAATGGAAACCGAAGATACACAGATGGAATATTATCTATTATTTATTCATAATGATTTTCTTATATAGCGCCATCATATTCTACAGCGCTTTTACTGACATTATCATGACTGTCCCCAATTGGAGCTCAAAATCTAAATTTCCTATACATACGTATTTGGAAAGTGATAGGAAGCCAATACAAGCACAGGAAGAACAAGCAAACTCCTTGCAGATGTTGACCTTGGTGGGATTTGAGCCCAGGACTCCAGCTTTGCAAAGCAACTGTGATTACCACTGAGCCACCATGCTACCCCCATAGTATACTATGCTGCATTCTCAGCTCCTCATTAATATCTCAGCAAGCAGAACAAAATAAAATAAAACAGTATACTTACCTCCCAGACTGATGTCATTCCTCAATATCTCCGAGCTGTGTCTCCTGGCGATCACATGCCATTAACAGAGAGGACTTACATTGTGATGAAATTGTAAAGGTTGAAGATGATCAGCAGTCATGATCCAAAATTAACATCTCGCCTCAAGTGACTATATACAGGTTCTCTGAGTGGGCAGCAGTTAAACAGGACCACCAACACTACCAGTAATAAAAAAACTACTTTGGACCTCTGAAGCTTTTGTAAGACTCTCTGACTCCTAGCAGCAGCTGCGGCTGTTATGCACACTCCTGCCAGGAGCTGCATGCGCCAATGTTTCCTCCAAACATTTTAAGGTAAGCTTCAGGCTGGGCAAAGTTTAATTCCCTGTCTCCACATACAAAATCACAAACGGCAGGTCAGAACAGTGTAAATTATAATGTTGTAAGGTCTAGAGATGAGCTAATTTGTTCGGATTCGGTTCCAAATGCAATCGGCATTGAATATTGTTTTTGTAATATTCGCCAAACACAGCCAAACGTCATTAGAGTCAATGGGAGTAGAAATCCCCAAGTATATTCGGAACCGATCATTAAACATAGTGTACATTCAGCACGAAAAGTGTTCGAATATTGGACAAATATGTCAAAATCAGATTCAGGCACAAAAACCGAACAAGTTCGCTCTAGTAAGGACAGGAGGAAGCACTATGAAATCAATATAGCAGTGATTTAGTGACTTAAACTCCATGTTCTGTGGTTGGTGCAGGATCAGATTTCTCATCCACACACAGCATTGATCAGTATATCAGTGCTAGGCCGGGGTTAGACTTGCGAGTAACTCTCACGAGTCTCGTGCGAGTCTCTCACATCAACACCCGGCGCTGCCGCCGGCACTCGGACCGGAGCTTCCGACTGCATACAAATACCTTTGGGGTAGACGCATGGACTCTGGAAGCCCCATATTGCCACTCAGTTGAGGTAACTATTGTTACTAGACATGTGTTCTGAATAGCCATACATTAAATGTCTCATTGTCTTATTGTTAGACAATGTGTATTGTGGTCTAATGAACTGTATTACACATAGCCATATAGAGCTATATTTAAGCTGGTAACTTTACCCTGCAAGCTGGCTGACAGCCATCTTTGAATGCCTAATGCTTAATGCTTCAGTTATAATCCGAGCACTAGTGCAACTATGTGGCTTGATTTTTCCTAGCAGTTTCCCAACCAATTAGCTTTCTATTTACTAATATCTACTACTTATAACATGTGAATCATTGGGGTTTCACTGGTCTGTATGTCTCCTGCAGCCGCATGTCTGTGCTCATGATTGCACTTCTGTCCACTGTTTCCCCACCTGTGTTTTTTTTAGCTCTTAATATTAAGTAAAGTTATACATTTTGATATCAACGGAAATTTTGTCGTTTTTCTGGTCTTCAACCACCCCTTTTTTGCTTCCTTGTTAGCGACTAGTCCATATTTCTTGTCCATGTATGATGACAGCATCTATTTTAATATTTAGTACTATATCGATTTTCATATATATATTCCATTATGCTGTTCATGTTCATGACCTTTTTGTGTCACAAATCTTCTTAGAAAAATCATTTGGACAAATGAGACAAAACTGGAGCTTTTTAACTCACATCAGCTTTATGTTCACAGACGCAAAAATGAAGCAAATAACAGTATCTACTTTTAAACATGGAGGAGTAGAGTTGAGCGATACTTTCCGATATCCAAAAGTATC
>VIAB01029916.1:3542-20694 GCA_009801035.1 Oophaga pumilio
ACCTGCCCCCTAGTGTACATAATGAATATTATATGTATTGAAAAAAAATCACATGATCGCATGTGTAATGTGCATTTAATTCTTTTATTTGCTTGTATAAATAAATTCCTAAAAAAAAAATCTTTCTCCATGTATTAACGATTTCTGAAAAAAAAAAATAATGATAGGTCCATCACATCCTGAGACTTTACATCTGCCAACAAAACTGAAAATAGTAAATCAAGAAGAAGCAAGGGAAATTAAATTATTTGACAAATGAACTTTTGTTAGCAAAATCTGGGTAAATGGATTTCATGAATGCACGTAAAGTATGCAGAGGCTGTTCATAAGTTCCATTCTTGCCAAAGTCATTCACTACTGAAAATGGCAAATAGTTTACGTGAGTATTTCTGAAATGAGCAGACCAGAACATTAGTAACAATGCAGGGCATGTGATTTTTATGATATACAGTCATGGCCGAAAGTGTTAGCACCTTTGAAATTACTCCAGAAAATGAAGTATTCCTCACAGAAAATTATTGCAATTATATGTTTTGTTATACATATTTTATTTCCTTTGTGTGTATTGGAACAACACAAAAAATTAGCAAAAAAGACAAATTGGACATAATTTCACACAAACCCCCAAAAATGGGCATGACAAAATTGTTGGCACTTTTCCAAAAATGTGGGTAAACAACTTTGTTTCAAGCATGTGAAGCTCGTTCAAACTCACCTGTGGCAAGTAACAGGTGTGGACAATATGAAAATCACACCTGAAACCAGATAGAAAGGGCATAAGTTGACTTAATCTTTGCATTGTGTGTCTGTATGTGCCCCACTAAGCATGGAGATGAGAACTGTCAGAGAACTAGAGAACCAAAATTGTTGAACAATATCAACAATCTCAAGGTTACAAGTCTATCTCCAGAGATCTAGATGTTCCTTTGTCCACGGTGTGCAACATAATCAAGAAGTTTACAACCAGTAGCACTGGACGTGGATGGCGGAGAAAATTGATGAAAGGTTGCAATGCAGAATAGTCTGGATGGTGGATAAGCAGTCACAATCAAGTTCCAAATACCGTATTTTTCGTATTATAAGACGCACCCCAAATTTTGAGGATTTTTTTTTTTAAGAAAATGGTGGTGCTTCTTATAATCTATACATCTTATTTGCTACCGGGGGGTGGCTGCAGTGAAGCGGGTTCCCACAGTTGCTGCTGGAGGAGGCAAGAGTGGGGTGATGCTGTAGGCTGGGATAAGTGGGTGTTCCGATGTGTAGCGCGCTACTGCGTGTGTCAGACACTGCTTCCCTGTGTCCGGTGCTGCTGCCCGGTGCTGCTGCAAATGTCTCCAGTGGTGCGGGTGCCCGGCGGTGCTACGGGTGTGTCTGGCGCTGTGGGGGGCTCTGCCAACATTTTTGAAAGGCCAGAGCCCCCTGCATGGTTTCCTGTCCAGTGGACTCTGGGAAAATGGCCACCGGGGTCGGCGCATGCGCAGATGGAGATCTCGGCACCAAGATCTCAGGAAATGAGATCTCAGCACTGAAATCTCATCTCCCGAGATCTTGGTGCCGAGATCTCCATCTGCGCATGCGCCGCCCCCGGCAGCCATTTTCCCGGAGTCCACCGGACAGGAAACCATGCAAGGGGCTCTGACCTTACACAAATGCCAGCAGAGCACCCCCTCAGTGCTGGAGCCACCCGTAGCACCGCCGGGCACCCGCAGCACCGCCGGGCACCCACAGCACCGGAGACACCTGCAGCAGCACCAGGCAGCAGTGCCGGACACCTGCAGCAGCACCGGACACCCCCTCATCCCAGCCTTCAGCCTGCAGAAACGGTACTGGTAAGGTATATACAAATTATAAGACGCACCCCCATTTTCCCTCCAAATTTGGGGGAAAAAAGTGCGTCTTATCAGAAAAATACGGTACATTCAAGCTGTCCTGCAGGCTCAAGGTGCATCAGTATCTGTGCGATCTATCCATCGACATTTGATTAAAATTAAACACTATGGCAGGAGACCCAGGACTACTCCAATGCTGACACAGAGACATAAAAAGCTAAACTGCAGTTTGCCAAAATGTACATCAGTAAGCCAAAATCCTCCTGGGAAAGCGTCTTGTAGACAGATGAGATCAAGAAAGAACTTTTGGTCAATTCTACTCTTTACCAAAAACGGAATGAGAAAAGAATACAGTACCTACTGTCACATATGGTGGTGTTCAAAGATGTTTTGGGGTTGTTTTTCTGCCTCTGCCACTGGGTACCTTGACTATGTGCAAGGCATCATGAAATCTGAAGATTACCGAAGGATTTTTTTAAAATATTTCTGTGTTTTGTTTGTTTACTGCTTGTAGAGATTTGACCACAAATTCTCAATTGCATGGATATCTGGGGAGTATACTGGTCAGGGACCCAAAATGTCAATGTCTTGATTATGAGCCACTTAATTATGACATTTGCCTTGTGAAATGTTCTCCATCATGCTGGAAAAACATTTTCATCACCACATTGCTCCTGGATCTTTGGAGAAGTTTCTCTTGGTGTATGCTTTGACCATTCTTTATTCATGGTAGTGTTCTTGTGAGTGAGCCCACTCTTTTGGATGAAAAGCAAACCCACACATGAATGGATGCTTTACTGTTGGCATGACATACGACTCATAACAGAACTCACCTTTTCTTCTCAGGACAATCAATCTTATAGATGTCCCAAACAATCTGAAGGGGGCTTCTTCCGAAAAAATAACTTCATCCCAGTTCTTTGCAGTCCAATCCCAGTAATTCCTGCATAATATCAGTCTGTCCTTGATGTTTTTCTTGGAGAGATGTGACTTCTTTACCATCCTTCTTGACTAAGCCAACCTTCAAAAGGATTCACCTCATTGTATGTACAGATGACCTGCCTGTTGCCATTCCTGACCAAGCTCTGCACTGGTGTTGATTGTAGCTGAATCCTCTTTAGGAGAAGCTTCTAGCATTTGCTGGACTTTTTGGGTGCCCTAAAGACTTCATCACAAAAAAACAGTTCCACCCTTCTTGACTAGGCCAACCTCCAAAAGGCTTCACCTTACTGTACGTGCAGATGTACTGAAACCTGCCTGATGCCGTTCTTGACCAAGCTCTACACTAGTGTTGATTGTAGCTGAATCCTCTGGCACTTTCTGGACTTTTTTGGGTGCCCTAAAGACTTCATCACAAAAAAAGGTCTTTGAATAGGGTTTTTATGATTAAGTTAATGTTCTTGGAGTACCTTTGCAGATGTTTGTAATTCATCTGATCTCTATTCATAACAATCTAGAGTTAATACAAATGCCACTAAAAACACTGATGCAGCAAACTTTGTGAAAAATAAAATTTGTCAGTCTCAAAACTTTTGGCTACGACTGTGCAGCTCTAAAATACAATGCCACAGAGACCTCTTGTACTACCAAACAGCTTACAGCACTTGGCTCTGTCATGTGCATTTTAGGTCGTAATGCGAAGCACAATTTAGGTAAAAATTGTGCACTATTTTTGGTGTTGGTGTCCCTGCATGTTCGCTCTCCCTCCTCCCAACAGTGATGCCGACATCCTCACGGGACTTAAGCCATTCTGGCATTACGTGAGCCTGATGCTGCTCTGCTGGTACCTGAGGCTGACACTTTTCTGGCGATACCTGAACTCTCAGGCTGCTCCAGCATACTTCAATGTGAAGCCACACTGGCGACACCTGAACCTGACAGCATTATGGCGGTACCTAAGCCTGACACTGCTCCAATTGTACCCGAGCCTTGAAGCCTCACATGCTGTACCTGGACCCTGAAGCAGCTCTGGCGGTACCTGAGCCTTACACTGCTCTGTCAGTACCTAAACCCTTAAGCCGTACTGGCTGTACCTGGACCCTGAAGCTGCACCGATGGTATCTGAACTCGGAAGCTGCACCTGTGGTACCTGAACTCTGAAGCCGCAGCAGCCGTAGCTGAACTCTGAATATGCTCTTGCGGTACCTGAGCCTGACACTGCTCTGGTGGTGCCTGAACCCTGAAGTCGCTCTGGCGGCAACTGAGCCTGATACCGCTCCAGCGGTACCTGATCCTGATACTGCTCCAGCGGAACCTGAAACCTGAGGCCACACCAGCGGTACCTTAATCTGAAGCCTCTTTGGGGGTACCTGAGCCTGACATCACCTTTTGGTTTTAACTGAGCCTGACACTGCTCTGGCGGTGCCTGAATTCTGAGGCCGCTCCAGCAGTCCTGAACCTTAAGCTGCTTTTGTGGCAACTGAGCCTGACACTGCTCCAGTAGTACCTGAACCCTGAGGCCACTTCTGTACTACCTGAGCCCTGAAGCCACACCTGCGGTACCTGAACCCTGAAACGGCTATGGTGGTACCTAAACCCTAATACCACTCCGGCAGTACCTGAGCCTGACACTGCTCCAGCGTTGCCTGAACCCTTAAGCCTCTCCGGCAGTACCTAAACCCTGAACCCACACCTACGGTACCTGAACACTGAAGCCGCACCTATGGTACCTGACTCCTGAAGTCGCACCTGCGATACCTGAACCTTGATGCTGCTCCAGCGGTACCTGAGCCTGATGCCACTCCATCAGTACCTGAACCCTGAAGTCGCTCTGTCAGCACCTGAGCCTGATACCGCTTCGGATGTACATGAGCCTGACACCGCTACCGCGGTACCTGAACTCTGAAGCCACACCAGTGGTACCTGAATCTGAAGACTCTTTGGAGGTACCTGAGCCTGACACCGCTCTGGTGTTACTTGAACCCTGAAGCCACTATGGTGGTACCTGAGCCTGACATGGCTCCAGTGGTACCTGAACCCTGAAGCAGCTCTGGTGGCACCTTAGCCTGTTACCACTCCGGCGGTACCTGAGCTTGACAATGCTCTGGCAGCACCTGAACCCTGAGGCCGATCCAGCAGTACCTGAAACTGAAGCCGCTTTGGGGGTACCTGAGATTGACATCGCTCCAGTGGTACCTGAATTTAAAGCCACTCTGGTAGTCTAGTACTACCTGAGCCTGACACCGCTTCGGTGGTAACACAACCCTGAGGCCACACCAGCGGTACCTGAATCTGAAGCCTCTTTGGGGGTAGCTGAATCTGAAGCTTCTTTGGGGGTACCTGAGTCTGACACCGCTCCGGTGGTACCTGAATCTTGAAACCATACTGGCAGCACCTGATCCTGACACCACTCCGGCGGAATCTGAGCCTGACACTGTTCTGGCGGTACCTTTGCCTGACACCGCCCTGGAGATACCTCAGCCTGACACTGATCTGGCAGTACTTGAATGCTGAGGCCAATCCGGTGGTACCTGAACCTGGAGCCACTGTGGTGGTACCTGAGCCTGACACCACTCCAGAGGTACATTATTATTATTATACATTTTTATAACGCCATTTATTCCATGACACTTTACATGTGAAAAAGGCACACACAAGTACAGAAGGAGAGAGAGGACCCTGCCCGCAAGGGCTCAGTCTACAAGGGATGGGTGAGGATACACTAGGAAAGGGTATAGCTGGTTGTGCAGCAGTTCAGTAGACTGAGGATCACTGCAGGTTGTAGGCTTGTCAGAAGAGGTGGGTCTTCAGGTTCTTTTTGAAGGTTTCTGTAGTAGGCGAGAGTCTGATGTGTTGGGGTAGAGAGTTCCAGAGAATAAGCCTGACACTGCTCCAGCGGTACCTAATGCTGGTTTGACGGCACCTGAGTATGACACCGTTCCGGCAGAACCTGACACCACTTCAGTGGTTCCTAAACCTGAAGCCACTCAGGTGGTACCTGAGCCTAACACATCTCCTGTAGTACCTGAACTCGATGCCGCATCAGCAGTACCTGAACCTGAGCCTGAAGCTGGCAGTAGCCGAACCTGAAACCATTATGGCGGTTCTTGTACCAGCACCAGTGTCTGACCTGGTTAGCGTTCCAGAGTCCATACAGTTGGAACCTGTTCCAGTATCTGAATCCTGTCCTACCAGTGACTCCGAGTCATTTGTCCAGTCTTCCCTGTGACCCAGAACCCGTGATGCTTGAACAGTAACCAAATCCTGTCCTGACAGTGACTCCGAGCCTGTGTCCATGTTTGCGATCCTCACCACTGGGGTCAGCAGCTCCGGTGTAGGGGGCTACAGCAGAGTGATACCTGGTGGCTAATTGCAGCTCAAGTTTAACTCCACCATCATGAGCTCTAGCAACAACCAGTTAGTCACTTAGCTGTGGCCCTCCTAGGTAAGCCTGGCCCTTGGCACAGCGGGTCGACGATCCACTTGTGTGACAAATATTACTGCCAGGTCTATGTAGTTATATAGTTATATGTGTCATAGACTGAGTGAATTACTGCTGTCAGTTGTTAAAGGGAGAAATAGTCCACTATAGGGCATCTGATTAAATAAGCTGCTTTTTTTTATATAGGCTATGCATAAAAATATAATCTTATTACAATTAAATTCATAGCTCCATTGAATGGCATTAACATAACATTCACAATACGTGTGCTGTAAATCCAAGGTTCATTAACGCACCTAAGACCTTATGATTATCTACTTTAGACTAGGCCAAGACTAGGCCAAGTTTGTGCAAAAGCTGTAATAGGGCCCTCACCTACCATGTGCCATTTATACCACTGGTCTTGTCTCTCTTGTTTCAGGAACCTTGTAGGATCTAGAGAATTATTTTCATCTGATTTGTAAGACTCTTATTCTTTTCTGATTGTGTTCCATAAATTAAAAACTTAATATATAATATCTTCCTCTCTACGCACCTAGAAATCTAATGAAAACAGTGGAAGAGGCTGTTCAGTCCTGAAAAATGTGAAAAGCAAAATGTCTGCCAGATCTTTTACCTCAGTTAATTTATTTTAGAACTATCCCTTTCAGATTAATTACAGCTGTTAAAATCAAGGGGGAAAAAAAATCTAACAAGGGTTTACATCCAGACGCCTTCTTGTTTGATTCCAAATAAATTGAAAGACTTTTCTAGTAAAATAGTAAAACAATTATCAATTTGAAAAAGGATAATTAATGTGTGTTTCATTCACATTAGATCATGTATTTCGAAGCGGGACCCGCAGATTTTGTACTTTCAGCTGCTTCATATTTTTTTGTCTATTTTTTTTTTCACTTTCTTTATCATGTGATGCGCCGCCCCATCAATGCTGACATTTAAATGAGCTGGTGTTGAACACAAATGTGATCATTTGTTCGGCTTCCAGTGTGGCACCATACTGTGATGATTGCTTCTGGGAGCCATCCGCGGCTTTTCGAGCACGAGAGGAAAAAAAGGCAGGCAAAATTTTTATCAATTTACATTTTTCTGTGATTAATTTTTATGCAAATAAGGGCCCGACAGGGCTCCCATCTCACCTGAATCATTCGGATCATCAAAGACAAATTGAGCATCACTTATTTAAAAAATAGGCTTTAAAATACTCTACAGCTGTGCTGGAAGGAAGCTAAGAGCAGGGCGTGAACTTTTCTAATGTACCAGGAATAGATAAGAAAATAGCCATTTAACTGCATTTACTTCTCAAATAACAAACATGAATAGGATCAATGCAGTTAAAACCATCATTGTGTTCCCTTACCGGAATGTGGAGATTAATTCTGCCTATGTATGAAAAAAGACTTGTACAAGGATTGCGTCAGCCTATTTGCATCCGCAATACAAAAACTAACTGCATTTTTAGTACTGCTGGGGGGCTACCCAATATAAATAGTTTGTAGCTTCACATATACTGTAGCATAGTATATCCCAGACCATAGCAGGTGGTGCGAACAGTGTATATGCCCCAGGTGCAGTAGAAAAAGATTGTTTTTTTCTTCCCCAAAAACAGTGCCCTCCTTATCCATGACTGTGTCTGATATTGCAGCTTAGCCCCATTCCGCCAGTGATTATAGAGGTTTACTGTGGAATAGAAATTGTTCAAATGTCTCCAACTATTTAAAAAAATAATGCACTCTTCAACATTGAAATTGAAACATCAAGATGGAAAAGTCATGGAATTTCGGAAATCACCGGATGGATAGATACATCAGTGATATGCAAGTGATGAAATAATGGAAACAACATTTTCAAAACATCTCATAGAATCATAGGACTTTAGACTTGGAAGGAACCTTAAGGGTCATCATATCAAACCCCATGCTCAATGCAGCACAGGATTCACTAAGCCATCTCAGTCAGATGTCTGTCCAGCCTCTGTTTGAAGACTTCCATTGAAGGAGAACTCACCACCTCTCATGGCAGCCTGTTAAAGTCACTGTAAGTAAAAAACTTGGCACTCAAAATGTATCATGTTGAAAGAAAGGTTCCAATTTACTTTGCATACAGTGATCAATTAAACGTTTTCGGTCAGGGTATAGACCTTCATCAGAAGCTATGGAGATATACAAAAGAAATATATGTCAAAAAAGTGACAAATGCAAATACATCACAATAAAGTGGTGGTGACGAACATCAAAATTGGTTGACATCATTGTACAGACAATAGTAGAATGTCCTATCTTCAATTCAGTATGAGCACTAATACAGCCTGGGAAAAAATATTCAGAATATTTTCTCCCTGGCTGTACTAGTGCTGCGATCCCTACTTCCACAGGTAACACACATGAAGGAGACCCAACTTGGATTCTACACATTTCAAAAACTTATTGTTATTTATAGGGGAAGAGAGGAGACAAAAAAGCGCAATAGGGTCTTATCCACATTACACAAGGTAGAAACACCAAAAAATTGCTCACCTGGTGCAGATGAAATACGAGCATGTAGGAAAGGCGGCTGCTGCAACTCCACAGGTCGATCCATGACCTGATAAAGTCAAAGGTTTCAGTAGAAATTTGTGGATTACCTCCGCCCTGCCATAAGGATAAATTCCAGAAATATGTCAAGGATTCAAAGTGGTTTATTCAATGCGTTTCGGGGTTCCTATGTCCCCTTCGTCTGGAAATACCACATTTCATGTATAGATATCACAGGCTTACATGGTTTAAATACATGCTACATCTCAAAAAAGGTGGCCCTAATAGATCAGATGACATAATGTCAAAGTTCATTGCTATCACAGGGTTAACAAATCCAAATCAGTTAAATCATGCATATATTTATAAAGAAAGTGTTTGTCATTATCATTAATTAATCTCTTTTATAAGTTAACAGGTCAAGATTAAAGAAATAAAATAAAAAGAGAAAATGACAGAAAAGAAAGTCCTTTCTTATAGAAGGTCAGGATCTGCTTTCTTTTCTTTGCCATATTTCTGGAATTTATCCTTACGGCAGCGCGGAGGTAATCCGCAAATTTCTACTGAAACCAAAAACTTATTGTCACACACCATTAAAATGGCAGCAATTTTCACAGAGTAGAAACAGTATAATAGGCCTCTGACACACCTTCTACTACAGGCAGCCCACCAGATGGAGACCCAGGTTAGAGTCTCCACATTTCAAAAAATTGTTTGCAACATCAGCAGCTGTCGCAACAGCAGGCACAGAAGACATGACAAAAGTGGCACAGACTGCAGTAATGAGAAATCAATGCATGACACTAAAAACTACACCATAGTCTAGTCTGCCCAATCAGCGACTGGGGTGAAAAAGTCATTGGAGATCCATGACTTGTTCATATTGATGAAAGTTAGGCAGTCTACACATTTAGGGGACAGCCGAATACGCTCTTCCTTCAGGACACCACCAGCAGCACTGAAAAGGCGTGACAGGCGAATTCAGGCCACTCTTCTATTTTTGAAAACCAAAGTGCAAAAGAGTCCAAATTCCCCCTGATGGCATTTATTGAACACAAGATACTCCTGAACCATCCTCTCCAGTCATTCACAAGGTGTCAGACTTGTACTATGCTCTGCTGGTGCACAGGCTGGTCAAGAAAATGTGTGAAATGACTCACAGAAATTGCTTATGCCACTTACACTGCTGCTGCTAATATTTTGCAATGATGCATTGACGCATTGATGTTCCCAGGGTTTGAAGTCTAGAACTGCGATGCACACTATGTGCCTCACTGCTGTTATGGGAAAAACTAAGATTTCAATACTCCAGCATGCGTGCGTCCCTTTCCAGGGTGGGAAGCATCTGGCAAAATTTATTCTTGTACTGTGTATCTAACAGAGTGGCAACCCAGTAGTCAGCACTATTTCTAACCCTAAGAATATGGGCATCATATTGAAGATAGTGTAGCAAGAAGGCGCTCATGTGTCAAGTGCTTCCTTGAGGTGCAAGTCCATAGTGTGTTGGTGGCTGGGTAATAGTCAAGGTTGCTTTCTCTGTCCTCTCCCACCAACAATGGACAACAGAGAGGGGATGATTATCCTCTTCATCTCCTGACTGTTGCTTGCACGCCCATCACCTTTGCCTTCTTGACCTTCATTTGCTCCTCAGCTCCTACACCTTCACTAACAGTTTGTCTGGTACCATGATCTCCCTTCAATCGCTGTAATTCACCCTCCCATGGCACCCGCCTGTGCGACGACAGTTCGGAACTGAGAGATATTGTTATCCCTACTGCATCTTCCTCTGCTTCTTCCTGTTCCTCTGGACCACCACCTCCTCCCACAGATTATTCAAAGTGTGCTCCAGCATGTAGATGACCGGAATAGTGATGCTGATGATGGCATCATCAGTGCTAACCATCTTAGTAGCCATTTTGAAACTGTGCAGAAGGGTGCATAGGTCTTTTATCTGTGCCCACTATGCATGCATGATATGCACCACGTCCATACTGCATTCGCCCAGGCTGTGCAAAAGAGCATACTGCACCAGTGGTCATCACTGCTGCCACAGTCGCTGCAACATGTGCGGAGTGGAATTCTACCATGTTGGAACTTCGCAAATCAAATGGTTAACTTAGGCCAAAAGACCTCTGTAGCAATGCAAGTCAATGACCTGCAGGATGCGATCGTGGTAAGTGAGCAAACAGTGACCATGCTTTCTGCAGCAGAGCATCCAGGTCAGGATAGTAGTGGAGAAATTGTGATACTAGCAGGTCGAGGAAGTTTGCCGTTCAAGTCATGTGTGTGAGGTTGCCCCAGCATAGGGCCGCCACCAAGCTTGAACCGTTATTGCACACAGCCTTCCTTGGTTCCATGTTCAGTGGAGAAAGCCCTTGCTCTAACTCGGTCTGGAAAGCTGATTGTGTCGGACCCTGGCTGCACAGTATGGAGGTGAGGGGGATTCTCGCTGCACTGCTGGAAAGCGTGTCTCTTTAAGGGAGTGGTTGAGGGCACAGGTGGAGGCCCTAGAGGAGGTGGAGGTGCCATAAGCAGAGGAGAAAGTATTAGATGAAATGGTTTGGGGATTTCAAGACTTGTGGAGCAACCCCTTGACCGCCTGCCCCTACAGCCACCAGAGTCACCCAGTGCCCAGTTAGTGAAATTTAACTCTTCTGCCCGTTTGTTCATCCAGGTGTCAGTGGTGAAATGCACCAAGTCAGACATAGATTTTTTCAGGGAATGGATGATGTTGTGTGGAACATGCTGGTGTATTGCAGTCACAGCTTTCTTAGAGAAGTAATGGGGACTGGTCAACTGGGGGACTGTGACATCCATCAACTTTCAGAAACCGTCTGTATCCACCAGGCAGAAAGGCAGCTTTTACGTGGCCAACAGACTGGATATGGCGGAGTTCAAGCTCTTAGCTTTGGTATGTGTAGGAGAAAATATTCTTTCACGTGACCACAACTGCGGGACCGAGGACTGGCTCCTGTGCTAATTGAGGGCGCAGTAGGGTGAACCGGACAATGTGATGGACTGTGAGTGAGGTGCAGGCAGAGATGTTATGGTGGATGGAGAAAGATGTATTGCGCTCAGTGAAACAAAAACAGCAGCCATCTCCACTTCCGTGACAGCTAATGGGCTGATGTCCAGACCTCAAGTGCAACAGGAAAAAAAAACTTGCTTTCACTGGATCAGTTGATGATGATGATTACAGCTCTCCACAGTTATTCAATACTCTGAGCCAACAGCTTCTCATGATGTGATGAACCCAGCTCTTTTCCGGCATTATGTAGCAGCTCTCCTCACTCCCGCTGCATATACTGTAGCACTATACGTGCACTAAAACTTCTCCCCTCAGCCTGGACCTTGGCATCTATGTCACCTCAGGCTTACAGGAAAGTACCTCAGCTCTCTTCCCACAGCTGGCAACTTAGAATCGTATCAAGACATTTCTCCTCTCTGATCCCTAACTGACGTCGTCTGGCAGTTGGGTACTTCTTGAACCACGCTGGACATTATGTCCCATACAGCTGCACACATTTTTATGGAGTCCCGACAGTGACAACAGCAAAGGCACTGGCTGACCTCGTTAATCTCCAGCACCACCCAATCTCAGTAGTGCAGGGTTGCTTCTGCTGGGCTCAGTAGTTCTCCTACAGGAGCTGTACCCACCAGGCTTCACAATAGCCTTTACACCAATTATAAGCGTGTGTACAAATGGCCGAAGAGCTGGCTTCTCAGATCATCAGAGTTCTCAGACATTTTTGAAGCCTGACTTTGCAGGGCGTCACGCTCCCTCCTTCTTAAATTTAGCTCATCCATGAGTCTAACTTGTAACATAAGCATAGCATAAGTTATAAGCATTGAACACATGACAAACTTGTTCATTTACATCTATTGTAAAAGTAAGAAATGCAATAAGGTAGGCATGGGAGTCACAACGTCCGCTTGAATAAAAGACTTAGAAGAGGAGCTTATAGTCCTTGGCTCCTGAGTGTAGCTGGGGCCGGCCTCTGAAAATCCATGATACAGTGGGGTATGGATACAGTTCATGTTCATCACCCCTTAGTACCCTATATAGAAGGAGCAGGAAGGTCCTTACTAATTTGCGAACAGTAACGTATTTACATTTCAAATAACAGTTTGGTGTCTTACCTACATATAAAAAACAGGTAGAACCTTTTCTAGTTACTGTCTGTATCTAACAGGTAACTGACCTCGAGTAATGCATTCTTTGCAGTGGACAAGGGCAATACCATGTGTACTGGGCAAGCGTCTTCTAACCACGGGACTTACCAAGGGTACGGCAGGCTTCGTAGCAGTCGCCATTCATGAGCGTTCTTGATTAATGACCAGGGTGGGTATTACTACAGGCTCTCCGAATGTAAACCATCAGGGAACTTAACAAGTACAGTGTGCATTTATTGTCTTCTATATTCTTGATGTTTAGGAGGTGCACTCTGCCCAGTTCTTTCTTGTTGACATAGTTGGGATGGACTCAGGTTAAGGTTATCCCGAGAATCCACTTTGTGCGTTTTCTCTCCATCTCTTGTGATCCGGTAGACTTTATAATCCTGATGTTCTTGGGGACAGATGGTGTATGGTTCTACTTCGCATTGATCATCCAGTTTATGGGTCCTGGCTTTGCACTTTAGAAAGTAGTCTCCAGCTTGCAGTTGCCTGCTCTCTCGAATTTGTTATATTCTCGCTCTTGCTTCTGTCTTGCATTGTTCAGATGTCCACAACGCATTGTTGTATTTTCTGATACTGTTCCCGTTGTTCTTGGATTCCATGGGCATTGGAAGGGTTAAAGATATCTTCAGGTCTGATGGCTCCCATTTGATGATCTACTGGAAACTTGCCTGGTCTCATTCTCAAGTGTACAGGTGAATAACAGGTGGAATTGATCGGGACTTGATTTTAAAGGTCCACTAAGTCAGTCAACTTCTCATGCCACTGGTTACCCTGTTCCAGAGTAGGCTCTTCAATAGTTCCAGGACAACCCCATTCATTCATTACCATAATCCATTCTCTTGCTGGTGGGAAGCTGTCACCCTTATTTTCTGACATCCTTATAACACACAGAGTTCTTGGAAAAGTTCCTCTTCAAAGTTTGGACCTTGGTCAGTCAGTACCTGGTAGGGGTAACCATGAGGGCGACAAAAATTATCTTTGAAGGCCTTAGCTGCAGTCTTATCAGTGAGATCCTTAACTAGTATGACCACTAGGAAATGGGAATAATGATCCACAGTAGGCAGGCAATGCATACTAATGTCATTATCGACTGGGTATTAGCTTCACATGATCCAGGACTACCATCTCCAATGATTGTCTGGTGATGATCTGCTGTACAAAAGTCCTTTGGCTTGTCAGATCTTTCCTTCATAATACACACGGACCACACTCTCTGCACCGCTTCTCAACGGAGCTTCACATGCTTGGCCAAAAGAAGTGGTCACGAAGCAGGACCTTGAGTTTGTTCCAGCCAAAGTGACCACTCTGATCGCAGTAGGCTGCTGGGACAATAGGGACAACTGCTTTCGGTACTATCAGTTGCCATAGGACTTCATGGGTCCGCGGATTGATGTGGCATCAAATCAATTTGCCTTTCTGTAAGAAGAATCTTTTTCTCTCTTTCCAGAGCTGGTAGATCTCTGGGGTTCTTCTTTTTCATGAGATGACCTCTATTCCATCAGAAGCTGCTTCATGTGGCACAGCATTGGATCTTTGTCTTGTGCTTCCTTTAACCAGAAAAGAGGCAGGGGGTCGGCAGACTGTCTTCTGGACTCCGGAGGCTTCTTAGTCATTTGACAGGAGTTTTGCTGAACAACCTGGGGACAGTAAGCAGGCATTTCTACATCTTCCATCAAGTCAAGGTCTTCTTCAGACATAGGAGGATTCGGCATCGGAGACAGTGCATCAGCATTATGTTTCTTCTTTCCGATCCAATAATTTATCATGAACTGATAATTAAATAATCTCGCCATCCATCTCTGTTTTAGAGCACCTATTCGACCTCTATTGAAATGGGTAAGCAGATTATTGTCAGTGTACACAGTGAATTTGAAGCTAGCTAGGTAATGCTTGAATCTTTTGGTTATAGCCAACACCACAGCAAGTAATTCCAGCTTAAACGCGCTGTAGTTTAAAGGATTTCTTTCGGATGGTCAGCATCATCTACTAGCATAGGAGATTACTTTTTCTTTGTCCATTCCATACTTGGGAAAGAATAGCTCCTAGTCCTGTGTTGCTAGCATCAGTATTCAAGATGGAAGGTCGACTGCAGTCAGGATATGCCAATACCTCTTCCCTGGTGAGGCTCTGTTTAAGCCTTAAAGACTCTTACAGCCATGCACTGCATTAGACTTTTGTGTCTTGTCTTTCAGGATTGACTCACCAGCAATCCTTGCAGTGGAAACGTCAACTTCGTGAAGTTGGAAATGTATCGGCGGTAGTAGCCTACGAGACCAAGGAATTTACAGACTTCCTGGATGGTAGCCGGAGCTGTCCAGTCATGGATAACTGTCACCTTGTCTGGATCTGGAGACACTCCTTCTGCGATTACAACAAGCGGCAGATGCTGAACCTTGGGTTTCAGCAATAGGCACTTTGATGGCTTTACGCTCAAACCAAACTTTGTCTTTGCCCGGGATTGGAACACCTCGGTAAGATATTGCAAGTGTTCCTCGTAGGTCTTGGAAAAGATGATTATATCATCCAGATACAACAGGACCGTTTCAAAGTTCTTATGCCCCAAGCAGCACTTCATTAATCTTTGAAAAGTTCCCGATGCGTTGCACAGTGTGAATGGAATAAAATTGTACTCGAATAGTCCTAATGGCATTGTGAAGGCTGTCTTCTCCTTATTAGCTTCAGAAACTGGAACCTGCCATTACTCACTAGTCAAGTACATGGTAATGAAATACCTAGCTTCCCTAAGAGAAGCCAGAGACTTCTCAAAATGTGGTTATGGGCATGCATCTTTATGGGTAACATTGTTAAATTTACGGTAGTCCACACACATGCAGATGCTCCCATTCTTCTTTTTAACCAAAATCAAAGGGGCAGCCCAGTAACTATAGGTGGCTGAGGTGGCTTACTATTCCTATAAGCCACCTCAGGCTTACAGAAAAGTACTTCATTTCCCTTTCCATCACTGGCAACTAAGGATCATGTCAAGACATCTCCTCTCTGATCCCCAACTGACGTCGTCTGACAGTTGGACACTCCTTGAACCACGCTGGACACCATGTGCTATGCGGCTGCACAGATTTAGCTGGAGTCCCAACAATGACCACAGCAAAGGCACTGGCTGGCCTCCTTGATCTTCAGCACTTCTCAATCCCAGGAGCGCAGGGTTGCTTCTCAGGAAGTTCTCCTCCTCGGCTGCTACCAACCAGACTTCACAATAGCCCTCACACTAATTACGTGTGTGTGTAAAAATGGCTGAAGAGCTGGCTTCTCACACCATCAGAGGTCACAGACATTTGTGACACCTGACTTTGCAGGGTGTCACATAATTGCATAACAGTGGATAGATGAGACTGGCCATGGTGGTATATAATGGGCAAATACTGTACATGTTACAGTTGTGTGCAAAATGTTGAGTGCAAAAAAAATATTAGCAATTCCTAGGCCATGCAACGTAATCTCTGTCAAGTAGTAATTTTAACACTATTTAAGTGCTATACAAAAGTAACAGAGAAGGTTGAAAGTTTGCAGGGTGCGATGCTGTATGCCAATCCGGCAATTTCAGGGTGAAATGAATTGTAAACACATATGAACACATAGGACTGTTGTGGAGAAGAGGATATGAGCTCCTCACTGCACACACGGCTGCAGCTAATTAAGTGAAGAGACAGATCCTGGTTCCCCCTAAGGCTTGCTCTACCACCGCAGTGAGTCTCTGCTTTAGTCAACGGGCAGGTAGTGAGGGAACTCAAATGTTATTTGACAAGGCAGCAGGCCCCATCACCTAAGGTTAGAAAACAGACAAGCCACACTGTGCTTGAAAGTAAAGATGGAGAAATTTCAAGCAGATTGTATCTGACAGAAATTGTATCACAGCCGCACATCCTGACAAGGCCTGCATAAGCGAAACTACACACTTTATGTTTTCTATCTAGCCCTTTATGATAAAGACTTACACTTCAAAGGTAAATTGGAGGTGACAGCTTGATCTTCAACAGTTACTAACTTTTAAAGTGTCTTCTTTTTCCCCATGGAAATCTTTAAGAGGTAATTTGCTTACAACAGGCCCCTGGATTGAAGCTTGTGCACCATGACTGCCATTTTCACAGTAAAGCTCTTTTTATACTACCGAGCCTCTCTACATAATGACTACTCATGCTTTTTTATGTTATCCGAGATTGCAGTGCTCTCACAGACATCCAGTGAGCCTCTGTTTGCAGAAAAATATAATTTGCAAACTGCTGCATGACAGTGTT